>OZ032121.1:3563229-3823229 GCA_964026355.1 Pseudorhiza aurosa
GATAAGAGACAAAAAGGTGGGACAGAACAAGATGGAACAAAACAAGACGGAAAGTTAAAAGGTGAAACTGGATATGAAAGAAGAATAGGATAGAACAGCATAGAATAGAATAGTAAAAGGCGGAATAGATAGGAAAGTTTAGGAAATGTGGGTAGACTGGACAATGGAGCGCGAGTTAGGATATGAGGGGAGAGCATGAAATTAACATTAAACATGCTACAATGCAGGCTGAATTTAGCAAGCGAAATGGAGGAGCGATTATTGTACCTTTGGTGTTTCTTGAGTATCAAATGTCCTAGAAAAATCAAACAAAGATCATTAATGCAATTTTAATCCACTACGGCTTGTAAGACACAATTTGATGCTCCACTGTAATCTTGACTATGATCAACCCAAAACATATCACGTTGATGAAGCCTGCGAAAAAAGGAAGGGAGCTCTTACCTGACCAAAAACTCAGCCACTCGATCCGACTTCGCCCTTGTTCCGATCATTCCAGCGTGAATAGTTGGTACTGAAATGATATAATGACAACATGATGCTAAAACTAGTGAAGAACTGCCAAGAAAGAAGAAATGTTTGATATTCTATTTACAAGGCGATCTTCTCCTTCATAACTACGTCACTTTTTAGATCTAGACCTCTGTGTACGACTGACTAATCTCAATCAAAGCTTTAAAGACTCGCAAATACTTACAGATATCAATAAATGCCTGGAGGCTGTCGCCATTTAGAACTGAGTCCAGCTTTTCAGTAGACATTTTCCATGAAAAACGCAGCCCATTGTCCTATCAAGAACAATAATATCCTTTGTGAAAAACGGCAAATATTCAAGGGAATATCTGTAACAATCTTCGTAGGATTAACAACAACAGTTTAAAAGGGTCCAAGACTTCTCTGGTAAGACGGGCGCTCCAATCTTAGTAAAAAACCCGTATATCCATTATCTAACATTAGCTTCTTGTGTGGAGATACGGCTGAGAAATTAACTCGCAGAATTTGCAATAATACTTACGACTAGAAACCATGGCTCAACTTGGGACTCGTCACTTTGGAAAAATACAGGGATGAGAACAGCGCGTTAAACGGGTATTAACACTGATACCTTCGCCAGCCTTGCACAGTATTGTTGACAAAAAGGCGAATGAAGTAGAAATCGGTGCATGAAGGAATGCCGAGGATCCATACAGAAAATTTTGCGCATCTCTTCAAAGCATCTAAAATGGCATAGTTGCCACACGATGGCATTTGAATCGCTCGATTTTCACTCTCTCATTTTTAACTTATGACGTATGACACATGAAAGAGTGCGGAAATAAGAGTTTGAATTCTTACTCTAGCAAAATCCATTAAACTTTCCAATTTATCTTCCCCTGCTCTTTTGAATGATCTTGAAGCGAAATCGAAACTAGAAAGGAACAATTATCGAATCAAGGTTAAGTTCATAACAAGTTTCCGTATTTACGCAAAGCACCAAGAGATACCAAACATCTGCCTGGTTTCTCTTGTATAATGGCAACAGCAGTTGTCAGCCAAGTAAGTTACGATAAGTTACGAGAGGAAAGATGACAATTTATCTACAAATGGGGGAGCAGTGATATTACACTGAAAAGGTTGAAATATATTACGTAGGAAACGAATCAGACCGCGGTCTTTAATCAGTGTATTTACGCTTAACCACGAATGGATGGACTGAAAAGTTAATCAATAAATAAATAACCAAAGGAATGAAGATATAGATAAAATGGGTGAATAACGAACTAATTGAATGAGAAAAAAAATGAACCCCTTTTCTTCCTCTTCTGGCTTTTGTTCTACTTAGGAAGGGTCGCGACTGTTGTTCGTCTGTTCCAGCACCATGTACGGCCTGGCACGGTGGGTTCCCAGCTGGACACTTTTCCTTCCGCTGCAGCGGCTACCCACTCCCTCCTACCCAATTTACCCGGGCTTGGGACTAGCATTGGGCATGTAAGTGGCTTGGTTGAGGAAAGAAAGGAATGAACGGATGAACTGAAGATCTGATCATCGAGCAGATGAAGAAATGGGTGAATCAAAGCAAGGACGAACCAATGAATGAATAAATCAATGGGTCAGCGAATGAATTAATACAACAAATAAATGCAGAGTTGATCAATGAATTCATTTCGGAAAACATGGAATTAATAAGCTGATCTCACGGTGGGTGACGGTTCAAGGCCATAAACGTTATTACAGTTTCCAAGTTTGTTTGTGTTGTAATAAACGACTAGAAAGGGCGCAACTTACGTAGTGACATCGATCTTTATGTTATTCTCATGCATGTACATAAGAAGTTTCAGGATACCTGAAGTTAAATCAATGCTTGATTGTAAAGAAGTGGGATAAAGAAAACACCAGTGAAATCATGAAGATATGAAAAATGAATGAAAAGAAGAAAGAGCGAAATAAAAATAAACGAAAATGTAAATCAGTAAGTGACATTTGCAAACTAGGGGTCCCGAATCGATAAGAAAATGCAAAGAGGGATTATTGAAAGAACGAATCATGCATAACATACCATCAAAATCGTTATCATCTCCCAACTGTACAAACATTGGATAGAGGTAATGTGACCTCACTTTCCGACCGTTCTCTTTGAGAATATCAAGCATTTTGATGGCATTCTCTAAAAAGGAGCAAGCATAGATCATTTTTCTTCAAAAGTTCATTTTTATATATATCAACTAAACATACAAATACCAAAATCCCTTTAATGATAGGTGATTCGTATTTGGCTGGTCTAATTACGGGTATTTCCAGTGACAAAAAAAAGAAGAAGCAGAGACAGTGTTACGATTTTAACAGGAAGAACTAAAATAGCAAGTACAGATGACGATCATAATAGTGACATCACTGATAGTGATAGTTTCCATAGTTCAAGGATTTCAACCCATTCAGCAATGCTAGTTTGAAGGGGGCAGTCGCTATAAAAAGGCAATTAACAGGGCGGCAGTCTAAGCGATAAGATACAGCTGATTCTCCAAGGCAGTTGAAGAACACTTTTGAGTACCTCTAGGGATTCGAGAAGAGCGCTGAGGGTTTCGAGCGACCTCTTTTTGTAGGTAAAAAAGGGCAAGATCACTGAGGGATATGAGTTCGTGGACTCTACATTTCGCTTTGGCAGCTTCAGGTTTGAGCTGTGATCAAGATGACACAATGTATTAAGTAAAAATCCCATGTGTTGATACAATGTATTAAGTAAAGTTCCCATGTGTTGATACAATGTTTTAAGTAAAGTTCCCATGTGTTGATACAATGTTTTAAGTAAAGTTCCCATGTGTTGATACAATGTTTTAAGTAAAGTTCCCATGTGTTGATACAATGTTTTAAGTAAAGTTCCCATGTGTTGATACAATGTTTTAAGTAAATTTTCCATGTGTTGATACAATGTTTTAAGTAAAGTTCCCATGGGTTGATGCCCGTGTATTATAAACGCGCAAAGGTGCACTGTCAAGTGCAGATAAAAAAACCTCACTACACTCGTATCGTTTAGCTCGTTCGTTACACAAGCGTGCTTAGGATCTGTCCCATTTGATCGGGCGACAAAGCATAGTCTGAAAATGTTTAATCTAATCATTGCCTTTTTATTAGCAGGTATCAATATCCAATTAGAAAACATTCATACAAACATGTTTACATAGATACTTTCAAGAGAGTGCCGTTCGAACGGGGGCTCCTACACATGAACGCCTCACCTGTCGCTTTTTGACCATGGCAAATATCAAGAACGTCTTCGAGAGGAGTTTCTGTTACACCATGTGACTCGAGAACATGTAATGCACGAATCATCTCATCGAGGGGCTATGGAAAGCACAAAAATAGTCAGCTTCAGTAAAGAATTTAGCAATTTTGTGACTGACAATAACTGGGGGCGAGAAGGCAATGAATCCCAAGAAAGGGTGCATCAGTCAGACTCAGCAATGACTTTGGCAGTGCTGTAAATGATAATTACTGGGTTTCCAGGAAGTATATTCGCCCCCAAATAAGGATAGGACGGTAAGAGTCGGTTACCACTTTGCCTTTGTAGTACATGACAGTCACTGGGGGGCGAGCAGGCAATACCGCAAATGTATTGACGATTTTGTAGATATAATACCCTTTCGTCTCCGAACATATTTAGCAAATCATGTGTGAAAACTTAAAAGCAGTTGCTCAAGAAGTCCCTTACTTTATTGGCCCTGAACAATCTGTAGGTAAACAGACTATGAGGTTTCAGCTCATCTTGATTTAGCAATTCAGACGGGAGCCAAGACTCGTTGTGCTTTGCGAGAATCGCAGCACTTTCGTAATCACCACGGGCTATCAAACGCTGAATAAAGTACCGCATCTCTGAAACAAAGTCAAATGGATTAAAATTAAATCAAAAAAGGCGATCAAGCTGCATCAATCAAAAAACATTTTTAAGCGTAAAAAATTAAGCATATAAGATGATTGGGGACTCAACGAAAAGATACAGGGAATAGCGACATGCTGTATCAAAAAATCCACCCAGTCTCAACGTGCTATCGTTATCTGCAAACAAGGCGAGCCCCAGGGACCCACGCCCGCATCAATCCCTCGTCTGGACGTAAGAAGAAGCACCATTGCTTAGTTCGAACTATGAATCAAGTCAGAGGCAAGACCATCAATCCTTAAAACGGTGACCTCATTTAATAAACCTGCACAACCAGACGTACCAGTTGTTCAAAGGGGGATTCTAAGACCCCGATTACACAGTAACGGAACGCCTTGGATCAGTTACAAAAGTGTCCCGGAAAGGCCTCTCGTTTATACATGTCAAGTTGATCTGTAACGCTTTTGATACGGTTAGCCGTATCGTTTTTGACACGCATTTGCTGTCAACAATTAGGTTCAATGTACATGACATATTTGATGACCAGGGCTCTATCAAATTATGCAATAAGCTATAGGAACAAAACAATCTAGGCATGTGACATCAAGAAATACTTCATATATTTTCCCAATCTATCACAACCCAATATTCCTGGCTATCTAGATGACACGCATTGCACCAAGTCATCAGCTGAAACCTCAATACCAAAACTCTAATCCAACTAACTTTTTTACTTTAAATCATGACTGCAGATACCTTTATGAAGTATCGGATTCGAGAAAATACCTTAGAATTTTAGAGATTGAAAGCAGGGAAAAGTGATATGCCCATTTCTCTTTCGATTTCTTAATGCGACTTTGACGCAACATGGAGACGAAGCATACAAATGATGACATTCACGATCCTAGCATTAGCTGCAACTCAGTTCGGTCAAAAAGCCTTCCCAGAGAGAGCAGAGCTTCAAAGCCCGTCTCCGTGTTACATTTTATGACAGCAGCATCAACATGTTATGTAAAATTACAGTAACACAAAGCTTTATACAAAAGTGGGGAAACACGAACCCATTTCGACTGGTGCCTTGTGCTTGATTCTACTCAAACCCTGTAGAAAAGACAGGAAGATAATATCTTAGATAGAGAAACCGGTGTGGCAGGACGGAAAGCCACAAACAAATACAAACTGCGTGCTCTAAAAACCCGGGACATAAGAACCCTGGATAACATGCTGCTCTAATCAGAACAGGGACAGCGCCAATCTGATAAAAAATCTATGCATGAAATCTAGGTAAACGCTGGGGTAGTCCCTCGTAATTGCAAACGTGACGGAGGAGTCCGTGCCGATTCTCAAAACTTTTAATGGCTTTTTCTGGCAGTACACTCCTCCGTGCAAGTATCACAGCGAACATTGAGTATAAGACACAATTTTTATACGATACCTCTGGTATGAGAGAAAAATGACCATTCCGGCAGAATGAATCAAGAAGATTCATATACAGCAACGTATTTGCAGCTATCTCATTTTGCTCCATCTCAGCGAAAATCTGCAATATTCAGAGAACGAAATTAGGTAAGTCGTGCTGTATCTTTGAACGAGAGTACATTTAAGCCAATGCCTTCATATTTTAACTTCAAGTGAAAGCAACATAAAGACAAAGAGATCTGATAACTATTTCTCCTGTTGTAAATGAAGGATTTATCTTGAAAATTGATCAACATACCCCTGTATTTAACATTCTATGTTCTATAGGCAAGAAATAGAAGCCACTTGGCAAATGCAAATCATCTGCATAAAATACCATTGATATAGTACGTGTATTGTATGCTCTGCAGTTTGCTATGATGACAAGCACCAAGCTGAAATTGCTACCGAAAGTACCCAATAATGGAAAAACTGATGTCGTAAGAGATATGTAGAAAGTGCGATATGTCAAAATCATGTGCATGCATTGATAAGCTTCTATAACTTAAATGTAAAAATCACAAGGCCGCATTGATAAACTTCTATAACTTAAATGTCAAAATGATGTGGACGCATTGATAAACTTCTAAAACTTAAATGTCAAAATGACGTGGACGCATTGATAAACTTCTACAACTTAAATGTCAAAATCATGTGGACGCATTGATAAACTTCTAAAACTTAAATGTCAAAATGACGTGGACGCATTGATAAACTTCTACAACTTAAATGTCAAAATCATGTGGACGCATTGATAAACTTCTATAACTTAAACAGACAACTATGAGGGGCGTATATCATCCTGCATAAACATAAAATTAAAAAAAAGAACTAAAAACAAGCAAAACAGATAACAAAATATACAATCCAAATAAAGCATCTGCTTGTGATAATAGTTAACTGTCCCAAAGGAGCTTTTCATGCAGGTTGTGACATACGACAATCACATCAATACATGGGTAAGCAACACATTAAATAATGCATATAGTAATCATCATAATCCAAAAAAAATACTCTTCAGATGCTGGGTCTGGGTGAACAAAAGAAAGCTAACAAGCAAAGGACTTGCAGCATAGTTAGGCCCATCGTAATGTAGCAACTGTCCAAGAATACCAAGATCTGGCGAATTCAACCAGAATCTACAGCCATAATAGAGTGAAATAGCTAACAGAAGACAGCAGATGCTTGGGAACATGTTGAGATACATGATACCTGCAAAGAGAGAAGCCCTGGACAGAGGGAGTATGAAACAGTCAATGGATCCTCGCCAAGTTTTACTTAAAACACTGTCCAGAGCCATTTGAAGTGAAGATGAGAGCAATTAATTTCAATTGCAGTCACAATTGCAAGTGACCAAATGAGTATATTTGCAAATGTATACTTGTGCATACAAAAACATATAAACAGATGCACTTCTTATACTTCCATACATATTCACATATATAGGACACAAATGAGAATATTGACATTACCTTGTCAATTCCTTCTAGATCTCCATTGGCAGCATAACCGGCCATTAAGGCAGTGTATGAGTCTACTTGTGGATCAATGTTGTTTTCTCTGAAAAACAAGAGGGCCAAACACTGCAGAACTGATTGACATTTGAAGATGGAGCAGTGATGAAACATAGAGGAGGTATTCTGACAAAAATATTTTACATCAATAAAAATTAAGCAACAAAGCTGTTTGCATAATCAAGGAAAGTACAAACCTCATAGTTGACAATACTTTATGAGCACCTTCCATGTCCCTAAAACAGAGCATTGATAATGCTATTTTATATGAGCAACTTTGACTAACAGCCGGGGCAAATTTATAAACTACAATTGATTGACAAACTTGAATTTGTGTTATTTCAGAGGATGTTGAGTTTTCTTTGATCAACATGACTAGAATCATACTATGGGCACAAATCCTTACTTGTTCTTGCAATGGCCTGTCACAAGTGCTGTGTAGATTGGTTCAGAAACTGGAATATCTTGTTTATTCATGAAATCAACAACTCTCCTGCAAAAAGACACACCAGTCAAAATGGTTACGTCCCAATGCTGCCCATATACACAGCCTGCGTTTACAAATAAGAACGAAAACAAAAAACAGATGCTTTCAAAATCGAACAAGTTTCCTTGTGATTAGAACCCAGTGTGAAGACAAAGGAAATTGCAAACATGAAAAGCAGTGCAACTGGGTGGACAGCAAAATTAGAATGATTGTTAGACTAATTTGCATTAAGTGCTAGCTGATGAAACACAGGGAAGATAAAGATTGAAAACTGATAATAAAATATACCACAAAGGAAATAATATGCAAGAAAATAATATGAGACAAACTTCCAATTACTAATGAATGTAATTCAGCACTTACAATGCGCCAGAAAGGTCTCCCTCTTGGCAGTAGGCCTGTACAATCAACATGTAGGTGGACTATAAAAGACAATTAAAACACAATTAATCATGTGGCAATGTTTTACATACTGTAGCAAGTATGCCATAGATAGATGCATCTTTATTCTCTGAAAGATAATCAATTTTGATATATTCCCATTTCAACTGCTACCTCCTTTACACGAATTCAATGCCAATAAAATCATCTTTGCATTGATTGATCTCCGACAAAACACCATTTCTCAACTTGCCTACAATACATGCTGCTTGTATTCATTTTGGAGATCCATGCTTGTGTGAGCAGCCTTCTACAGGAGCAGTTCAAGGGTAGCTAATTCACACAGGCTGATGGTTTGGCAATGTCCCTTGCCAATTCAGCACAGAGGTAGCATTGCATGGGAAATCTCACATGTGCAGTCAACCATCTGGAAGTTGATGGTAGTTGTGGTGCTCTTCCTAAAAATACTTTTCCTGTTCTAGCACAGGGAAGGATAAAGGCTCCCTTGCTGTTTGAAAAAAATTCCCTTAGGAAATAATAAACAAACAATCACCTACCTCCCTAAAAAGGATACTAATCATTCATTGGTGATTGAAATAAATTCAGTAGGTCATGGCTAGAATAACAAACTCTGTTCAGAAAAGGTAAGCAGAGAAATAATAAAAAACATACCTTGTCTGGTTGAATCTTACTTTCTTGCATGTCAGCCAGGAACTCCAGGGGAGAGAATTTATGGCGATTTTGAATGTAGACAGAAAGCAATGCATTAAAATGGGTTGTCTCCAATTTAACATCTATGTACAGAATAAAATTGATATATTTACAAACATGTATGTGCATTTGTCCAAAAGAAAAGCCACAAAATCACCAAGAGTACTTGATGGTGGAAAAAGAGCAGTTAGTAATAAAGAGAAAGATAACAAGCGTTAATTTCAAAAGCTGAGTTTCATATCCATCAATCATCAGCTTGTTATATTTCTCTTCACTTCTAAAGATACATATGCAAAACTTTGTTGAGAAAATTGCATGCTTGCAATAGGCATCAACTGTGTAACAAGTAAGAAATGAAAGGCAGCTGTTTCAGCTTCTAAGCATTATCTTGTCCAAGGGAAAAATACCAAAAAAGAATCAAAGTAATACATTGATATGGAGCAACTACATAGGTGGTGCATCATCATTTTAATTAATACTAGAAAATGGTTTATTTTTTTCTATATCAATCTAAAAATTTAAAAACAAAATTTCAATACAAATACTGTGGCAGTTGTAGTGAGGAAAGATGCATGGTCACCAGATCCTCACTACATATGCCACTTCAATGTTCAACAAAATATCAACAGTAAATTAATGATAATAGAAATAATGGAAAGAAGAAAAAAAATAAAAAACTTGTGCTGCTATGTTTCCAGAAAGATTAATTGAAACGTCCATAAGATTTAATAAAAGTAATAGTTGCTTTTGTTGAAAATGGTTTATAGTAGCACCAAGGCAAATTATGATGTGTTCATTTGTTTGTGCTTGCTTTTTGCATCAACTTTTAAATTGAAAATGGACAACATTTGGCAAAATAATTTGAAAAATATTTAAAGTAAATGGGCACATTTGAGAGAAAATGGAGCAAAAATTCAAAAAAATGCGGCTTCACAAATCAACTTTGAAATTTGGCAAACTCATTTTATACCTGCCCTCACTAGAAATCCCAAAATTGAGCAGTATAATTTTATGTCGTAAATTGAACTTAGCAAACATCAAAGCAAAAGATTTACACAAAGCACATTGCAAGTACCTTTTCCTTTAAGTATGTCCCAGATTTCCATGACAAGATCCATTCTGTTCTCAGCTGTTTCTGCTGCCATCCTATTACCACAGTTTCTTATGAACTGGTATGCAGTGACTGGAGTTATTTCTGAATCTATGATAAAATAGAAGATAAGAAAAAATGGATGAGTAAGATTGGTTCAATTCTACAATTGAGACGGAAATATTCAAAATGAGCTATGACTTTTGGTCTGTTCTCGTAATATTTCATTTACCGTTGTAGAGCAGCTGGTCTTAAATTTGCACTATCTATAGTTAAACCTACAACTCTACCTGCGGTCACTACAAGAGATATACATTGCCACATTCAAGTCTCGCTTTTACTTGCCAGACACTTGTTTGCAATCATTCTGAGACTGTGTTGAGGATCGTTCAAGGTCTTGCTTCACCAAAATTTATGGCCAAGGTACAAGAGGAGGCAATTAACAGTGCCATGTGACATAGGATTACCATCAGAAAGATTTGCTACCATTGCATGCTCGATTAGGAAGATCAGGGTCACAGGATATCTCAGTGGTAAGATTCTTGCACATTCATCCTATGGTTAGTGGTTCAAATCCATGAGGAGAGTAGCCAGCTCTCTTTAATTCCAGGTGTATGATTCAGGTGTGGTTGCATGACCTGGACGCTGCTTGAAATGCAAGAAGCTTCTCAGTGTAAAAATATCTACCTTTGAAAACTAGGTACAATCATATGCATAAAGAAAATATGCGGAACAACGAGTTACGATTAGAATGAGAGTTATCATCATGCAACCAAAAAATGCAAATTGTACTACCTTGGTTTAAAATTGTCTCGAAATCTCTCTTTAGAGACGCTGCGTTTAGGTATTCACTGCTACTGTAATTTTTGAATTTTCTTTCACCGTACCGGCCAGCTGCTCTTTTAGTATTCTTGGGCCTGACTTCGGTTTCAAAGTTTTCACTGTTGCTGTTTTCAGTTCCAGGTTCACTGGCAACTTCATTAGTAGCATGATGATTAGATTCCTCCACACTCACAGCATCGTAATTCGTACCAGATAAAGTTACAAAGGTCTGTCGTTTCCCCCTTGCCAATAGTGGTCCCACTTTCCCTGCTCCTAGTTCGACATTGCTGGGCCTAAGAAGGTTACCAGACAAAGCGCGTTCCGCTCTTGCGCCTTTTTGATAGAGACGCCTCCCGACATTACTTAGGAGAGAAAGTCGTTTCGATGCTCCAAGCATTTTGATTTTTTGTCTGTCAGTTTTTGATATGAAGCAACAAGGTCAAACGAATCACAGAATCCTCATCATCGAATTCACACACATGCGGCAAGTCCAGTTTATTTCAAGAAAGTTTGTGCAACAGCAACACGTGAAGTAAGCATCTTCCGAAAACCTCGTAATGGTTACTCGAGTCAAGGTTTGACTTCGCAGCCCTCGCCAGACTAACGTTACCAAAACCTGTAGTGTTGTTATTCAGTTTTAAGTCCCAATTTAAAATTTACAGAGCAAGTACATAAATTTTGAAACTGACTTCAAGTTAATCATTAAATGCCACAGGGTTGGTATGCAGTCCCATGCTCCCTGTGACACCTTTGTATTCTATGATGTAATTGTTTTATGAGCATACATTTATGTACTATTTTAGTACTCACCGTCCTAATACTTTTGTATCCTAAGTGTTTAAGAAAAGAAAAAGACAGAATGCAGCGGAAGAATGCGATAATATTTTTGAAATGCCAGGAAGCATTTTCCGTAAAATCTATCAATAAACTGAGGAAGGAGAGCCGAAAAGAAAGATCAGAATCTAGATTCAGATCCAATTAGAATAGCAACAACAGCGATGCATTTTATTGCTTTATACATCAATACTTATCTGCCTCAATCTGCAATTTTCAGTAAAGCATTGTTCCAGCAATTTGAAGGCCTATGAGTTTAAAGCTTTCAACAGCGAAAATCTTTACCTTTGGCTGTTGATTGAGGCGCGTTTGCGTGGGACCAACAATAACAGAAAATGGGAGATCTGAAAGAAAAATAGCAAGAGTAGCTAATCACAAGAACATTTTCAAATTAAATGTATCACAGAAAGACAAAGATATCAATCTTAGATCCCCTCTCTACATCAGAGCTATTGTCTTATGCACTACATAGTGTGAAGCAGATGTATGAACATTAACAGGAGAATTCTGATGATCTCCTACACTGCACTGTAACGAAGAAGGAAGCGAAAAAACACATCCGAAGACAGATTGATGAGAGAAGCAAAGTCCTAATCGCCATAAAAACGAGAAAGCTGGACAGGTTTGAACACGCTTGCAGGTATGAGGATGTCATCTCCCATACCATCTTCCCTTCCAACACTACAGAAGTGGTGCAAATCCCTTTCGAAATACAATCATGATATTTAGGCCGGACTATCTTGAATAGATTGATACAAATGAACATAATGAAGGATCAAAAATGACGAGGTTTTAATGTTACTGTAAAGATCTCATAGTTATTTGAATCTCAGCGGAGTACTTCCATTTCCAACTAGCTGAAATTGGAATAAAAATCCATTAATTGGAAATTTCCAGATTGTGTTTTAAAGATATGTTGAGCTTCTTTGGGGGAGGGAACCTAAACATGGGAACTAAAACAGAGGAAAGATGCTTCGTTTTTTACAATCCCATTTACAGCTATTTCAAAAATCCAGATTTTCTCGGTTCTCATTTATAGTCGTTGGTCGGTGTCCGGTTCTGTTGAAGCATCTTGTAGATGTACTTGACGCTGCTTCCAATCGTTCAGAAACGCCGAGCAGACTGAAAATCCCAATAAGGAGATTGGTCTTTTTGTCGAGACGATTCGTATTGTCCCTGTACGATAGGAGGATGCAAAATTCATGACTGAGTTTCATTAGATGTACGACATGTTTTGCCTTCGTTGCAAAAAGCAGAAGACAGAGGCAATGAATCTAAAGCCAATTTCGAGGAATTGCTGTCAGTGGAATAACAACGGCTTGAGAAAACCGTTGAAATGATGACAAATAAAGTTGATAACGTTGGTGGGATTTTCCATCGAGCCCATCCATTGCCCAGGCTACTTGGAAGTGCGCGGTTCTGTGTCAATGAACAAACCCGGAATAACCCCAGCATGGCAAATATGGCGGCCAACAAGAACAAAGAGAGAGGTGAAGTTCTGCTAAAAGAAAACAGCGACGGTTTGCAGTGTGTAGATCGCATTTCTAAATGCAAAGACGCTGTTTGCTTCATTTTTGCAAAGGACAGTGGCACTGTAAGGTTAGAATGATATGTTTTCTTTTGTGCTGATTTCAAGCGGTCATTAAGAAAGGTCTGACCATTTTTTTGCTAAATACGGCAAGTATAAAGCAAGCCTAATTCGGCTAATTTTAGGGTTAAACAACCCGATCTACATCAGGCCAAATTTTGGTTGATACTGGGAGGGACTCAGTAGGGTAGCATGCTCAGATTTCAAGTGATCGAAAGTGCAGAATGCACCCATTTTCTTTTTTATCACCACACGACCCTAATGGTAGCAGTGTGCTTGTCATACTGCAAGGGGATGTTATGTTTGGAGATATAATCGATAAAACAGCAATGCTTGCAGATATATCAAACAAAGGAACTAAATTTCTTAGAAGTAAAACACGTTGTAATCCACGAGAATTGAGAACATCGTTGAGAAAGTCCAGACCGAGAGTGCAAACAGACGGGAGGGGTAACATGTTTTTTAGAAAAGGAGATAAAAGAATAACGCCTTGTAAATGTTAAAAGGAAAGATCTATTGAGAAAAAGCGGGATGGCGAAGTGTCATTTGAGAGATTGAAAACAAAGGTAATAGAAAACGTAAAATCAAAGCAAGTGATTCCTGTATGAAATTTCATAAATTATCAAAATGATCATTACTTCTGTCTCATCTTAAACTCTGGCTTTTCTTATATCCGTAGTTACTCCTGTTATGCAGGTCATAACTATTGACCAAGGCCAAGAGGAGGGCCTTCTCCAAAGTTCTTCCCTTTGTCATTTAATGACATTCCTTAATCCCATCTTTCCAATCAATACCTCCAAGGCTTAGATCTCCCCCTATCACTAGGTTGATAGGTTATTCTTCAAAGCCATGAGACAAAGTTTTCTATCTACTTACTTGAAGTATTCTCGTCCTGTACTTGGTGGTATATACAGTCCTCCTCTGCTGACACCTGGCATACCCATAACTCGAAAATTTGCATGTCCACTTAATACTCAACTCACTTATCTGGTTAATACTTAACTGTCACTTTAACAGAACTTGTCACAACATTTTTCACAGACGTGGTACTGGCTTCTTTGCAAAGTTGACAATAGAAGGAAAGGAAACAAGATGCATCGCAACAAACCATCATGTTTTACCAACTAGAGATGCAGCAAGTGATGGCCAAGCCATCTTCTTCTACGAAGGATCCAGTTGTGGAGTCCCAGTCAAGTTGGAGCCTGAAAAATTATTTCACTCTGACAAGGTGAAGTCCTTCTCTGAAATGCATTTGAAGCCAATGACATTTATTTTATTGACAGAGCTATGTATGTTTTTGTCATTCAAAATCCTGCTACAAAATTTCAGTAGCTCCAACTATGTCTATATTCATGGCTGTTGCAGAAAATTTTTCCCAAGTTTTCTGAATCCCAGCGTTTTTTAATCTGATACCACTTGTAGATTATTAGCATGGAATAAGATGCAGTTCATTTGTTAAAATTGACATATTTTGCCATTGTGATTCCACCATCAGATGTATCAATGCAGTCAGCTTTGAATTATGCTTGCTAGAATTAGGTAAATTCATCTGAGTCAGAGTTTTCAGAGAATGTCACACATGGATTTATTTTATCCAAGAAGCTTGGATCAAAAAGTTTCAATCCTTAAAGAATCTTAAGGAGGATTTATGCATTCAAATCCATTATTTCCAGTTTTTAGATTACTCCTTCATTGGTTGTGATGGAGACAGTGTGGAGCACATGCACGGTGTTTCACCATTGGAATTTATGGACACATGTGATGCACATAGGCAGATTGGTGATGACATTTTCATTTTCCAACATCCCAATGGTGAATCGAAGAAAGTCTCATACCACAAGATCTCCAATGTTAATCGACCATTTCTGTTCTACAAGGCTGATACTGATAGGGGGTCATCTGGGTCACCAGTCCTAAGAAAATTTCAGTTGATTGCAATCCATTCGAAAGGAGATGAATTTCACAGATACAACAAGGGAATACTTGTTAATGAGATTCTTTATCATTTGCAAACTGGAACATGTGAGTGAATTTCATTGATTTGATTAGACAGCTAAGAATGTGGTTTTGCATTGCAAGAGTGGTGTGGTAGATGTTCAGATAATTATCATTGTAATCTCTAGAATATTAATCATCATAATCATTATAATTATATTTATAATCATCATCATTAACATAGTGTTTTTCCCTGAGGCCATATCGGCACAAAAAATATTGCAGCTACAGTTTCTTGTAAAGCAATGTCAGGACTGACTGCAATCAAATTAACTGATCAGTCTTCCAATGAGAAAACTGACCAATTGTCCCTTTGGGAAGATTACTGTGAAGTTTTAAGGGGAGTAAAAGAGTTCTTTGTGAAATGGGACTTGATCAACATGATCAGTCCACTTTTAAAACAGCAATTATTGACTGTATAAGGACTGGCATGGCAAAAACGAATGAGGATCTCACCAAATGGAGTCTCAAGGATTCCCCAGCTCGTGAATATGGCTTTTTGAACCAAACCCTCGAACAACTGTTACAGCATTGCCTAGAGCGCCAGAAAATGCCCCCCCCCCCTATTCTACTAGATGAACAAAGTTTTTTTTGGGTACACGATGAGGAAGAATTTTTAAAACCTTCACTTACCAGTAGAATGCTAGATACTTCAGCTGTATTACAAACTATGTTATTTTCATTCATGAGATTGACTTTAAACTCTTGGATACTTTTGTCATTTACATGCAGACAAAAAACAGCCCTCTCTGTCAGAAAATGCTATTATTGGCCGTAAAAGGGAAGCTTTACAAAGTATGTGCACATTTCTTGGTTTTTTATGGGTTGCAGTCTGAGTAAATGAGTTTCAGTGCAGGATAACCATCTTCCTTACTTGTGCGACAGTATCTGAACAGTGGTGCAAATTAAAAGTTTCCCAGATAGTTATTTCGCTATGTTGCAAGCAAAATTTTTACTACAGTATCTTGCCTTTCGACAAGAGAACAAATTTATAGATTATAGAGGTAGTACATTTTGCAATAAATTTGAATGAGATTCCAGATACTGATTCTTGTTGCCAACAGCAAATGAATAAACAAGATTCTTTCTGAAACATATAATGACAAGTTATTGACATATATGCAATTATTTTTCTGATATCTCATACTTTTTCATTTTCTAAGCGTTTGAAGTTTGTTTTGGAGTTCAGAATTCGCTCAAAAAGAATTCTCAGAGATTCATTTTATTATGTCAAAATGACGTACAAAACTTTCTCTGTCATTCGTTTTTCTCACGAAAATTATATCGGATTATGAACCAAATGGCAAACTCGTCCGCTCATTGGAATTTTCGACTTGTCTCTTTGAACATTCTTTTCCAACCTCAAAGGGGAATGTGTCTTCTAATTTTGTAACAAATAATCTTTCTATCTTTTTATGTAGCAATGTCTAATGCCTCATCACCGAAGAAGCATAGTCCAATCCAACAGTGCTCAAAAGAAGATGGCAGTAAGCCAACAGAAAAAGAACTTCATGAATTGTCTAAAGATGTAGTGAGTGAGTGGAAAAGCCTTGGACGGGAACTTGGAGTGGAGAATAAGATTCTAATGAAAATTCATAAAGATAACATCAATTATGACGACATAGATGACAAGGCATTTACAATGCTTATGAAATGGAAAGAAAAGATGGGTGATTCTGCTACCTTTGGATCATTACGTGAAGCATTGGTAAATATTGGGCTAGTCTCTACTTCACAGAAGCATTGCTGAGATGGACTGTTGGTAGATATTGATATATTACATTATAGAGGCTCGTCAGGGTATGGTTGAAAGACTTTGCAAAATGCTGCTATAGAGATGGCTCCTTGCAGTGAATTCAGAACCTCGGTAACTGTGTAGGTAGCTTCTTTCTAGCAGAACCATTGCCAAGTTGAAATGGTAAAATATCAATGTTTGCCATTGAAGAGTTTCATTAAGTATTGTTAAAAGACCTCATTTAGATTTTAGCTGTATATCTATTGAAGAACTTTTAGCGTCACTTTAAGTAAGGATAGCCTAACACAGCCAGTCAGTGCTGTTTTTATCAAAGTAAAAATATTAATGATAACATGCATGTTTAAAGTGGATAATCTGCAATAATTAGCAATGACGAAGTTAATTTTTTTAAGCTGGGCCCCTTTCCTTTCTCCATATTTGTAGTCATCATAATCACCATCATCATCATAATCATAATCTCCATCATCATCACCATCATCATAATCACCATCATCATCATAGTCACCGTCATCATCGTTATCATCATCATCATCATCATTGTCTATCCTCCCATCTTATTTTCCCCCATGTCTTAACATCTTGTAATCACAGCTCCTTATGGCCTTTTCCAACATACCTTTTTATGGTCATGTTTCTGAACTGTACAATAAGACTGGACGGATGCAAGCATGGTATACTTTAGCTCTAGTTGTCAATGGCATTCTTTGGGTCACAAGAAGACTGGCTATCATCCTCCACATTCTTCATGCTGCCGCAATCCTGATTCTCGCTACCCTTTCAGTTATTTGTTGACAATCTAGCATTTTCCCAGGTAACAAAACTTATCAATTTTCTCGTAAGCACCGCCATCCACCACTAAATTTTCACTTCTTTCTGTTCCATGCAGTTCCCCTGTACACACTGGGCATCTGAAATCGGTTCCAGCTCTGTTTTTTTGCAGTTCAGAACACCTTTTTTGAATCCATTTCTGACATCCAGGGACGTCGCGAGAACCTTTTGGTTAGGGGGAGGAGGTGCTAGGTTGAATTTACCTAAATTTGAAGGTTCGATTCTTAATAATTTACCTGAATTTTAACTCGCTCTAAAAGTTATGGGGGGGTGTCGCACTGCCACGCCCCAATCGCTACGTCCCTGCCGACATCCCTCTCATCAGATTGAGTTGTCTCCTACTCCTTTTCAACAACATCCTCGTGGGTATCTCCCTTGATCCCTCGATCAATTCTTCCCCACGTTTTCCTGGCACAATTACCTTTGTTTTCTCCATATCAATTTCTAGAACTTGTTTCTCCATTTGCTTCTTCGATTTATTAAACAGATCTATAGTTTGTTCCTCTGTCTTTCCCATCAATGCCAAGTCATCTGCGTACAAAATCCCCACCCCCCCCCCCCCCCAATCCTCCGGCTCTACCTGCTTTCGTTGCCTCTTCCATCATTGTCACAAACAACAGTTCAGTGCTGATTCTTGGTTTACGTCCACCTTCATTTGCAATTCTTCTGACGTTCCAACTGTCACCTTCACTCTCGACTTTGCCTATCTATAAAACGCTACCACCAAGCAACCTCTCTGGTACTCCTTGTTTTCTCAAAACCCACCTGATAACCTGCCTTGGAACCCTGTTGAACGCTAAAATCACGTCAAACAACTTCCTGTTTTGGGCCAGAAATTTCTCTTGCAGCTGCCTTATGGTAAAGATCACATCCGTTGTCGACTTTCCCTTCTGGAATCCACATCGGCTCTCGCCTTTCTTCGCAATCTATCTACGTCTATGTTTCAAACCTTCTCCCATAACCTGAATCCATCTTCCAGTGACATGATTCCTCATTATTTTCCACAGAGCGGAGCAACTCCTTTTCCTTTGTATGTAGGGATCGTAAGCTGCGTGTCCATTCTTCCGGTACCTTCTCTGTTACTTGAAACTCATTGAAATTTGTTGTCAGCTCTTTTATACTAACTTCAGGTCTTGATTTCAAAAGATCAGACAACAATCCAGATGGTCCAGGAACCTTCCCTTTTTCATACATGCGAGAGTTTTTTTCATTTCTTCCTCCGTGATACGAGCTAGTGGACCCCCTGTCCTATCCATATGTAAAGTTCTTCAAAATACCTCCTCCATTTGGCTGTTATCTCTTTGTTTTGAACCTGCATGGTTCTGCTTTCTTTCTACACGAATCGTCCTCTCTGATAAAAAACTTTTGTAGAGCTTCTATGGGTTTATAATGGCTTTCATTGGGTTTTATTTTGTATAAGTGGACCTACCATCTTTGTAATTAACTTTTTTATTTTTAAGTAAACTTAAGTCGCATGATAAAGTATTGAATCTTGTAGCTGAGTAATTGAGCTCTTAATATATTTTTATATGGAGTCACGAATTTACAGCAATGATGATATCTTACTCTTTTACTGAGTTTAGTGAAGTTCACCAGCTACAATTTAAGCTGATCTGAAAAATGATGTGGTTAGATAGCCTGGCAAGATATATACAAATGAATAAATTCGTATTCTGCTACATGCCTCTTAATACATTTTTACAAACCATCATCAATTTAACCATGTCTCACAGAATAACAGATTTCTGTAAGGAGTGTCATTATCAACTTTCCTCATCGAAGAATAGTGAGGAGGGATATTGATTGTTTTTAAGAGTTAAATATTTTCATGTCATTTTAAATACCATATATTTGCTGTCATGATTTATATATATATATATATATATATATATATATATATATATATATATATATATATATATATATATATATATATATATATATATATATATATATATATATATATATATATGTATCTATATATATATCCATATTCATAGCATAATATATATAACATATCTCATCTTTTAGTTATTCCTTCTCATTCACAAGGTGTAGAACATGAAAGGGGATCTTAGATTTGAAACAATAGTTACTCCATTAACTGATACTGTAACACGGATCATTTCCAAATAACAGACAAGGAAATAAATCCCCAACTTCATAATTTGTGAATCCAGCTTTCATGCTGCGTTTATGGATGAAGAAAATTAAAATTAGTCCACAACCAACCGTTTTAGAAGGGACAAACTGTACTTATAAATCGAGTACTGAACGAAATGTATCAACTTCCCAGCTTTTCGAACCTTCCATTATCAGCCAGGTACTTGGAAACCTCTTACCTAGCAGCTCAATGCGTCCTAAGGCATTGATTCAAGATAACAGTTTTGAGAAGAAAGGGCATAATGAACATCCATATGTTGAAGTTGGAAGCGAAAGGTTCCAACCAAGAATTTCGTGGAATAAAGCCACAGGCAATACATTTGTTGACATCTTGATATTGCACGAAATGATATTGGCATGATAAATGGACCAATTAATTTGTGTGCCTTACCCATTCTAACCGATAAGAAAGTTCAAAACATGTCGAAATGTTGTTTTTGAAAGAATGAATTGCAGTAAATTCTCTTATGTGAATTCTAACCAATGAGGAGGTCCAAAACGTGTTGAACTATTGTTTTTGAAAGAATAACTTGCAGTAGATTGTCGTGTGAATTTTGAGGAACTTCTAATGTTGTATCTGAGGACAAATGACAAGGAATTCATGAACGTTCGTAACTGTCCCGTTCGTAAGGCCCTTAAAAGAAAATCAGATTTGAAAACTTCTTTTCCTTGGTAACATGATTTGGTAAGTGATACTTTTCGTGCGAATCCTATCGCATCCAACGTTGACCTGAGGTTACTATGACGAACTTTCAGTATCAGATTTTTCAAGGTTTTCGTTCAAATGTGCTATACTTTCAAGCTCTTCCTTAAGGTTGGCAAGGTCCTCTTGGGCTGTAACGAGCTTTTTCATCGCGTTGTTCAGCTCCCCTCCGTTTCTCGTTGAGTCTTTGTAGCTCTTCTGGACAGTGCTCGCTGCTTCGGGTAGGATTACAACTGGAACGCAGGCAGCTAAAGCATCAGCTGTACGGCTGTTGAATGGTGGAACCGGGGTGAGGGACGTCGGGAGAAGAAACTCTCCATTTAGGTTCTTAAATACGTCTTTGTCACTTGGCCTTACATCAAACTGTAGCTCTGCAGGCTGTTTCTTTTTTACCCGGCTATCTTTCTTGGCATTGGTAGCCTCGGTAAACCTCAAGGGCGCTGAAAGGCTAGCTTTTTGGCTCCTTGTTTTCTCCCCCTTCATCGCATTTGACCCCTCGCGAAAATAAAATTCACCTGTCATCGCTTTTAAACGATTCTTATGGGAGATCGATGCCCTATGCCCAACTCCGGGAATAGACGGGAGGTGGTCTGGATTTCGTATGAAATTGTAGCTTCGTTCGCTATCAAAATCGAACATGTTCGTAGCAATTCTTGCGATGGCGTTGTCTGTTGTCTTAAACACATCCATTTTCTTCGAAATGCCCGGCGTTCCATTTCCACGTCTCAGTAGAAAAGTTTCTTTTCCGCTTGCCCGATGCGACGAATTTTTACCCAGCGATCCATTTCCTACGAGACGTTCTGTGTCCTTTGTAGAACCATCCATGCTCCACGGCCTCACCAATTCATCCTTCAATTCGAATAACCGATTGCCCTTCAATCTCTGAAAACTGACCAAATCATTAATCTGAAAGGTTCTACTTGTAGGCATCAACTCGTCGTATCGTTTGCGGTATTGCCTCTTTCCTTCTGTGTCCCTGCTATCTCTTCGCTTTTTCTTGCTCTCCATTCTCGCTATCGCACTCTTCATGTTCTCCATCTCTTGTGAGTGCAAATCGTCCTTCATCCTGTGAAGCTTGTTGAAAAATTCCACATCCTTCCTTTTTCCACTGGGAAACCAAAATCGTGACGGGATTGAATGGCTCATTTTCCAAGAACCGATATCCTACAAGAGACCGAAAAACTAGACTCACTATTTATCAAAACAGTCAGCCAATCGTCTTGTGAGAAGAGCATCGTCGTCCAAAAATATAGCTATGAGTGAAAAAAAGGACATGGTAGGCCTACATCTGGTTTGTGTAAAAGGCACTCCTAGCCATTCCGTTAGATTAGCTGACTTATCACCGATTATTGCAGATTACGTGCTTGAGAAAAGGTATACCTGGCAGGATAAAAGCCTGACATCTCAGGATTAATGCATTCTTAGGTGGAAACACTGCATTTACAGCTTGCTATGTTTTATTGGTGACCTCAGCGATTAAAGATTAATACAAAGCTAACCTTGGGTGGATTCATGTGATATTTGGTGCACATTTAGCAGTAGAAAATAGGAGTTTGAGGTAACATCAGCCAAGCAAAGCAAAGCAGAGCAAATTCTTTTGAAGCAGACAAAACGTAGTTTGGAAGTGATAATGTGTACAGTGCTCAAGCCTAGCAAGGACACCAAAGTACAAGCAATGAGTCATCTTTGGTCCTTATATTTGCAACACATAATGTCAGCTTTCTTTTTTTTTCTTTTTTAGTGGGTTATGTTGAGGAAAGGCTATGGTGGCCTATACAAAGCCCCAACAAAGGAAGAAAGAAGAAGGCGAACAGCTAAGAGGATAGAGAGATAAGATCAAGTTTATTGATCTTAGATTTGAAAGATGGCAAGTTTTAGGACTCAGGAAAGCAAGAAGAAGGCAAGACGTTCCATAAATTGCATGTTCTTGGGATGAAGCTTTACAAGACCTTTCCTGGAAAACTTCAGAAGGCTGATCACCATTATCACGGCTCGACACTGTAGACGAAGAAGCAAACAATACATTCAATATTGATGCAATGCACCGTCATATGATGAAGTACCACGTGTAAGACATCATTATAACATTTGCAGTGTTTTCCTCTATGGAAGAAATGCCACCGGGTGCTGGTTGGAGTGCTGTTGGGGTATCGCATCGCAGTCCTGATCGAAATCAGCCCAGGAACACGATGGCCGACGCGAGGACTCGACATAAATTGCCCTAAGGAAAATAAGACGTGGTTTTTCTTCTTCGCTTAGGCCTGCTTTCAGCCTTTCATCGAAATTCATTCGATTTCAAATCCAACTCTCGCTGCAACTACTACTCGCGCATTTAAACCATAATCATGCACGCCATTAACACCTTGCGTCATAATCCTTCACAATGCCCCACACCTACATGCCATTCCCACTCTAGTCGTTTTGCAGTCAACATCTCACCTGCCATTTCTTGTGATCTACACTTCCTATCCAATTAGATTGGCCTATGGTGTCACGACCAATTGGAATCAGCAGTCGGTCAAAAAGTATGCATACGGAAGGATCTCGGGCCGAGCATTATTCATAAAAGTCTAAACTGAGGCCTGACCCTATATTACGTTGCAAAATGCTCACCAAATCGACCGTGGAGGCTCTAAATCCGAGATGTACTGCTTGCTATCTCGACCGGCAGTATTCATCATTATTTTATGACGTCACCATCACCAACAATTCTCCGCAGTTCGTCCATTTACTTGCTTTATGATATTTTACAATACTGATGATATACACATTAATCGCTTCAATGATGTCTCTAATTTTAGTTAAGACTCCATCCCTTGCTTGCATTTGGGATAGGTTTCTTCGTATCCGTTCTTTCTTGCTTTTTGGATGTACATTCAGACAACAGTGCAATCCCTGATGAGAATCAATCCGCATGAAGTCCTTGCCAGTTTGACTTAGAAGGTTGCCCTGTTCGATACAGCTGGGTTGCAATACAATACCGTCGTCGGATGCTTGACTCCAAATTGCATTTGAGCGTAATCCATCCTCATGGTTTACTTGACGAGGGTGTGAAGTCAGACAATCGCTTGAACTGCATTCTCACACATCACAGTAAGAGCGTGCATCTACAATGCTGACAGTTACGGTTCAAGTGAGCACCCATGAAGAGTTATGCGTGCCGTCTACCAATCCAACACCGGACAGTGAATTAGTACATGGTGAAGGAAACTCGGCCAGCGTTATTTATAAAAATAAAGCTTGTAATAGCACCTAGTGGTGCCGTGGTGTGCGGATTCATAACACTGGGGTTGTGAGTTTGAATCTTACATGTGCCACAATAAAAACGCCATTGGCAAGGAAGGCAACGGGGACCCCCTCAGAAAAATCAATTTTCCTAGAAAAAACTTAGATCCCTGTCTCTGCTATGCTCGAAGTCGAGTATGCAACGCAACAAGATACTATCAAATGCTCGTATCAGGCACTCAACTTTACTATACTTGCTATCAAAAACACCAATAGTAAGCTACATGTGAAGCTTGGCTACTCATTACGATGGACTTTTACCCAAAGAAAATCAACTTAACACCACAGAATAGCGAACATACCACGACAGCAACACAGTTATATCTTGGCTTTCAAGAACTAGTTGCATCTTAAATCCCACAGCCTTCGTTTAGTCGCTGAAAGCCTTCAGCTCTGCTGTGCCCGCTTCACCTACTAGAAACACGCAAAAAGATATCATAGTATTAATACGTCCAGAAAATCTAATCAACAGGTGCCTTGATTATAAAGCAAGAATATTGGATGCACGTCGTGAAATTTTGCTTAGAAGCACCTGCAGGAAACAGCCAACTCAGCTGTTTGATGTTTGAGCTCACAATGATCATGTAATTAAGTATAGCGCCACAAACAGCTTTCAGTTGACATGTCAGTTACGGTCAGTAGGTGATCTCTAAATCCACCGGTTCTGCAATGAACGGCTTTTGAGAAAACAATGACTTTATGGCAAACATTTGTCCACAGCGAACAAGAACTGAGGCTTCCGTTTATACAGTAGAGCTTTATCCGTAAGCTTATAGCGGTCCCGATTGGGCTATGCTCCAGGACAGACGTGAATGATAAAATTCGTAATGTGAATTCAAAATCAACTTGCCGAGAGCACTTAAGGAAGCTAGCTGGTAGAGGAACGTACTTGGTCAAGAGGGGCAAACAGGTTGCGAAGGGAATTGGGCCTCCTTGCTCATACAATTATAAAAGGGCTCTAAATGAGAAGTCTGCTAAACCTGACACGCTACATTTATGAACTCTCACCAAAATGAAGCAGAATGCCTGATAACTGCGTTGCGGGCCCTCTTCTGAAATTCTGACTTCAGACATATAGAACTTTGCTGTTAAGGGATGGAGCCCTTGTATGGTTTCAGCCACTAGTCAAATCTCCTCAAAAGACTCCCTGCTGTAACGCAATGCAATTCAGTGGCATTGACCTCATTCAATGCAGTTCAATGTGATGTAATGGCATGCAATTCAATGCCATCTACTGCCATGCAATGCAGCTCAATACCAGGTAATGCAATGCAGTTCAATGCCAGGTAATGCAATGCAGTTCAATGCCAGGTAATGCAATGCAGTTCAATACCAGGTAATGCAATGGAGTATAACCACAGAATAGAGATTACTCTACTCAGTGGTATAACATATTTAGTGTGATGCAATGCAATTCCATATCATGAAGTGCATTATAATGCAATTCAATGGTAGGTTACGTGACGTAACAGGCCTGTTATAGTGCAACATATTGGATTCAAAACAGTCAGATAGTGCAAGGTTTGTTGAGCATACAGAAAACATAATGATGATGATGATGATGATAATACTACTGGGAAGCCATTATTGAGCCATGCAAGAATAGGCTACTGAGAAAGGTTCTGTAGAACTGGAGCTGCTGGTCTTAGCCTGCTCTCAAGAAGAGCCTCAGCATAGCATCATAGCTGAGATTTTAGAAATAATGATAGTAACAGGGGTAATAATAGTAGTAATAATAATTATAATGAAACTTTGGTTTTCCTGGTCCTAGGTCATAGGATATAACTCAGACGGTATAGTATTTAATGGAAAATTAGCAAAATAGACATATGATAATGGAAATAATAATCATTATCAAAACATGATAATAAAGCACAGTCTAGGTATCAAGATTGTTACTGAGCTGCTGAGTACTTGTAGTAAAGGAGGAAGATTTGTGATCCCCTCGATAACAGGCAGCTTTTCACGATCACATTTTAAGTTCTAAAGTATTTGAGATGTTGCTTTGGGATGTATACTTATTAAACAAAATGGCAATGAGAATAGTAATTATAGTAATGATAAAAGTTGCCTATTAGTATAAAGACATACTTCTATCATTAGGAGTTTTCGTTAAAGAAAATCACAAGCTAAAGAGATTCAGATAAGATTTGTCACCTAATAGAAATTTTACACATAAGATCAATGAAAACTTGATATAAAATCCAAATAATGAAAATTATTGCCTTGCAAAAAATGAAAACATATCAGCGACCCTTTTTTTTGAAATTACTCTAAAACAAGATCAAGAATAACCTTCAGTAATGCAAATATTATGTGCAGTATTGCGTTGCAATAATCAAGAGCAGAAGATCGTTTATATTGCGCAGATTATACCAAAATTAATTCCAAAAACATGAGATGAAGTCTGACTTACGTGCAATATTGCCTTGCAGCATACGAGAGCATAAGAGCGAGCATTGAAGATCGTTTATTTGTGATCTCAAGGCAAAAGACGATGTGGCGGGACGAGTTGCTGGCAGAACAAAAGACTGGAAGAGTTTGGGCAAAACTTATGCCCAACAACGCTACGAATGGCAAAATCCTTTATATTGGATTGTAAATGACGCGCTTAGCATTTGATGCATCGCAAATGACTGGGATTATTCCCCGTCGCGTTTCCTTACGATGAGTTAATAACTAAACACGCTGAATTCTACTTCTTGATAAGCTGGGCAGGCTCTTTGTCGTCATTTCTCTAAGGAGATTTGTAAAAGATGCGAAATCGTGAGACCGCAAAACATTGAAGTCATGGCAATGACTTCCAGTCTGGATTCACAAGAAACAAAGACGCTGATGAAGATAGAGTCGATAAATCTTTCATGAGTCTGAAAGCGTGCTTTTCATCTTCTGGTCTCGTTTTTGCTGTTTCTAACGACACTGATAAACTAGTACAGTGACGTCTATCTTCTTATCAAGATACACGATTTGCTCCGTGCTGTGCTATTGATTCCCAAGAATGAGTCCAAGACATAAGTTGTCATGTTTCTGTTCATCTTGTCTCGGTCACAGCGCGAGCTTGACGGCTCATGGGCATTACAAGGGGGCAGGATTAGGGGCAAGTTTAGGGGCAAGTTTAGGGGCAGGGTTAGGGTTAGGGGCAGATTTAGGGGCAGGTTTACTATTGAAGGGGAAAATTTAGGAGGTTCAGAGCCCGGGCTTTTCTCCCAAGAATTCATCCCTGTAACATCATATGGCAATTTGTCAATACGAACAGTCGAAATAGGGGTCATTCCCCACTGCGTACTAATCGTCGTTACTCGGGCGTCTTGTCTTTAAGGAGACTATGTGCCCACCCTCTCACATTTAGAACACAAAGGTCCTTCACACGAATCTTCGAAATATGTGCACCAGCACATTGTAAGGGAGCTCTGATCAATGACGAGTGCGTTTGCCTGGAGTCAACTGTTCCCATTCAACCCTCATAGCCAAAAATGCTCTGAATAGTTCAAATATCACTACACGTTGGGTAGGTAGAAAATCAAGTCGCTTCGCTAGATAAAACAATCATTCACCAAAAGTCCTTTAGAGAAGAAACAGTATTCAACCAAAGCCGGGACGGGAGCATATCTCGGGATGGGGCATGTTCCTAAAGTCTCTTCCCTTTTTTCATTTGTTTTAGCGAGTTGTGTTACGGAAAGGAAGGGAGAAGAAAGTGACAGGCTAAGAGGGGAGAGAGATCAGATCAAGTTTATTGATCTTAGATTTGAAAGATGCCAAGTTGTAAGATTCAGGAAAGCAAGAGGAAGGCAAGAAGTTCCATAAATTCCAAGTTCTAGGGATGTATGATGATAAAGTTCATTTTAGTTCAATCTAGATTCTTAGATACTACTGATCATCTGTAAAGGAAAATTATACTGTCAAAATTGCTTATAACAGTTTGGTAAGTTTAGTTCAGTACTGAGGAGACATAGCAAGGTGCAGAAGCTTCATTCAGTCAAAACAAAAGGCCTGGCTGCAGTCCTCTTTTATCAAGATATTGGTTTCCTTTGAGGTCTAATTGATTCACAAAAGATGGCCTGAACAGAAGTTATGCTAATGGTTTGTCTAAGAAGCCTGCAAAGTGCTCTAAAATTGCAGTTCATACCTACAACAGCATTCTCAAACCTTGGACTTGATTATTCGCGTCGGTTATTCCAATGTGATTTGCAGAAATCTCGCGTCCGCTACGCACACAGCTTGTTTACAATTGCCGCTGCACTTCCCTAACAACAACCACGCATAAATTGCATCAGTCAATATGAACAATCAAGACAAACAAAAGACATTGTTGGCTCTTCGAAGCAAATAATGTTTTTCATCACTCGCCCGACTTTGCACGAAATTTTAAACCTGTAAAAGTCGATTGTTAATTGGGACTGCATATACAGGGCCACGCAAGGGGGAGGGTAACTAAGGCGACTGCCCCTGGGTATATCTAGAGACATAGCAGGGTTGTAAATTTTTCAGGTATGCAAAATTCCTCTATCAGTTGTCAAAAGTCAATTTTTCCTGTTGCTAAGGGATTTCAGAAGATTAAGATGTGAAGGGAAATGTTAATCGGGAGTTCAAAAGTTCGTAACTTAATCGTCGTTTTCTATCAATTCATAGGGGACAATGCGGAAACCTCCACGTTGGTGTCCCTGGATATCGACCGCCGAAAGTGATCTAAACTCAGTTTTCGTCGGCTCGCAACTGATTCTGCAACCACTTTCCCTCAAAGCACATTTGAAGGGAAGACTCGATGAATAAAAATCAATTCAAAATCTCAAAATTTTATCGGAAGGGGGCAGCAACCAGTGACTGTCGGACGAAATGTCTTGGGTTGCTCGTTATCATCATGAATCGGTCTTTGGCGCCGGGGTTACAAATTTAAGCTTCCAATAAGTTCTCTCCAAACTTCTCTTTTGTTTCCTGCTCTGGTGATGTATTGATGTCTACTCCAGGCCGGTCTTCAAGCACTTGATTGATGTAAGTTTCGTAGATTGTGTTTCGTAGGTTGTCATAAGACCAGGCTCTTCACTGGTTGACTGCCACCGGGTTGCTCTTGAAGGTTCTTTTTCAGGGAGAAAATACGCTTTTGGAAGAATGGCTGAATTGTCTCAAATTTGCTTATTAAAAATACACAGCAAACTCGCATTGAGCGTAGCAGAACGCAAAACAGAGACACGAGTTTACTCCAGGGGACGTCGTTTTCAATAGCTGTTCAAAGTTTATGTCCTGTTGAACGCACACAGCAGCATTCGTCGTCAACAACCATGTTTACAATGCTTTAGGTCAGGGGTGGCCAACCTGTCAGAGACCAAGAGCCACACTTTTCCATGTGCTGCTGCGAAGAACCACACGAGACACGTGGGCACACTTGCAAAAAAAATCATCTGTATATTTTTAATGATAGTACATGTTAGCTTCATTTTTGATTATTTAATTATCATGTTATATAGTGAATGGAAGGCCCATGGTAAACTAGCATCCATTGAAGAAGCACTGCAGAATAACTTGTGATGGCGAAGTTCAGCACATTTTGGAAATTCCTGGTCATTATTGCATCATGAAAATTGAGAAGCAATTATTGTTTAAATTTTTTTGGAAACGATAGTTGATGCGGGCCTTTAAGAGCCGCAAAAAACCTAGCGAAGAGCCGCGGGTTGGCCACCCCTGCTTTAGGTGCTCAAAGACTGTTTTCAAATGAAAATGATTCCAGAAATTATCACTGTATTGATACACTAAGCGCGGTGGCTGTTCTTGTGCACAACGCGAAATTTCTTTTCACTGAAGACTCAAGTGGAATCAAGCGCAAAACAACGTCTCTGACACCACTTGATTGTAGTTTCGAATGATTTCCATCAAGCCCAATTAATTACAGATTGCTCGATGTTTTTGCTTTGTGCAGCTTGACTTCCAATCATCGATTATTCAGACTGGGTAGTTGGGACATTGTGCGCAAATGGTCCCGGGCTCAAGCCAGGCTCATCCACGTTTTTCGGTACACTCTAACCTGAAGAACCCAGCAGAGAATCGACGTTTGATGTTAATAAACTTCAAGAACAGCCTCGTATAGTGCTGTAGGTATGGTTGCTTTAAACGAGACTTTGTCGATCATCATCTTTACTCTCAGTGAATCAACAAGTGTCACAAAATTGACAATCGTCACGCTTCTTCTGAAACAGGATCATCGGGATTGAGATGTCATGGCAATGACAAACTTCCAGTCGGTCCTCTTTTGCTCCTACTCGGATGCTTCTTTTTGAATGAAGCAGTTTTTGTTGATCCCACACCATGTAAATAGACCGCGAGGCAGATGAAAGACAACGTGGATGAATACCATGCTAGACCAACTATAAGAGATGGGACTTCAATGGGATGAGTCAGAAGCGGCGGCAGAAGACAGGGAGAGATGGAGAGAAATGCTGAGACGTCCTACGGAAAGTTGGAACAACAACGAACAACAAAGACAACGGAACCCGTATATGATGATGATGATGACATCATGTAGCGTCACCACCAGTAGAAGTTTTCGGGACCCAGTTTTGCTAAATTTTCGGATAAAACGCCACATTCAACCCTTTTATTGGCAAATTCTTTTCATCATTGGCAAAGTTGTGACGAAGTTTTCTGCGCATAATGAGAACTGGCAATAAGTACGATTCAAATGCCCGGATCGGCTGTGTGGGGGTCTACGAATTAGCTCTGCTATAAGATCCCTTCGGACGGTCTTGGTTCCATTCAATCTCCTTCGTGCCCCATCCGCTCTGATAGTGCATCTTATCATTCTATGTGACCCTACCCTATCTGGGCATTGGCGATCATGACTTTCGACAGTCTGCTATCCACAGTGATGCTTTGTAAGATTTTTTAAGGATAATTTCGCAGCAAACAAGATTTTGTTCAGAGAATACGATCAAAAGGGCATTCCAAATACTAGCTAATCATACAGTCCAATAGAGTTCTCATGTCTTCAGAACGTCCCCTTAATGAGATCTGTCAGACCGCAATACCTATATCAATTAAGCACTATTTACATATGATTTGGTAAGCTCGTTGAAACACTCGAACAGGAAGAGAAACCAGAAGGCTCTGTGGAAATAAACTTTGGTAGAAAGGTACCATCGTGAGCCACGAACTTGTGGAGTAGGGGGGCCAGTTTCTTTCTCGCCTTATTTTACCCCGTATTCCCACCGAGGACCCATTGCATCAATATAGTAATGCTAGGTAGACAGGCAAGGGGCACCCAGAAGCCAGAACGAGTGTGTCTCGAATTCGGGGCTTTCCGCTAGGTAGCTATATCCTCTAACCACTATACCATGTACCCCTAAAATGTTCAAATGTTCTGTTGCAAGCTAGACGAAAAAATGAGGTTTAAAAATGTTCACCAAATCCAAACAATTAGAAAGTTATTCATTATATGCATTCAAACGGTGACATCATTCCCTTCCGATGGCTTCAGGCATAGGAAAAATAATCTTTAAAACTTTCGCAACATTACTGTAGGTACTACAGCAGAACTTCTCACCTACTTCAATGACTTGAATTCAATCTCTGAGGTGGACAGACACTTCTTGAAAAGCATCCGATTTTAGCCATCGCAAAGATTCTGCACCCACGAAGGCGGAGATCGCTTTAGGCCACACATCCTTTCATCCCTCCCACATCAGCTGTCCGTCGCCTGAAGCAGCAGCAACAAATGTGACGAAACTGATGTCAATACAAACTGGTATGCAGATATTTTTTGGCGCAATTTGACGTCTGAATGTAACGATCGTAAGACGTGAGGTCATTCGTAGCTACGGCTCTATAGTCTGAGCTGAAGAACAGAAGCATTTGCGAATCACTCGAAATATTTCAGGGTGATGAATACGCAAATAGAGAACACCAGAACATGACAAGTCACGTGCTTTCCAATTCACTACCAATGCCGTGAAGACAAATAGGATATGCGTTTCGCAGGTTTTTACTCCTAATGGGTAGTCTTCTTTGATTCTTCTGCTGCTTTTAGTCCCACTTTCGTTGCGTCACCCGTGTGAATGAGCGGTCGTCTTCGCCTGCATCTATATAGAACCATCTACGTAATTGTGACGTTTTATCTCCTGTAACTGTAAAGATAACAGCTTGAATTTTTCTTTCAAACGTTTCGTTCTTTTTCGATTCTAGGATGAATTTTTACAAGATTTGGGTGCTTGTTTTAGACGATAAGATGTGGTTTATTTTATCGGCCTGAGTAAAAGCCTGTCGTGAAGGCAGTGTAGGAGACTGGGTCATAATGAGAAGACCCAGGAAGAGGTGGCGGCATATTATCAACCACGACATGGAGACTCTAGGGTTTACTTGCGAGAAGGCCCAAGACCGCGCGGATTGAAAATTCTAGGAACGGAGGTCCCTTACTGGAGAAGCAGGTAGTAGTAGAAGCGATAGTAGTAGAAGTAGTAGTAGTAGAAGTAGTAGTAGTAGTAGAAGTAGTAGTAGTAGTAGTAGTAGAAGTAGTAGTAGAAGTAGTAGTAGTAGTAGCAGTAGTAGTAGTAGTAGTAGTAGTAGAAGTAGTAGTAGTAATAATTGTAGTAGTAATAGCAGTAGAAGTAGTAGTAGTAGTAGTCATGGGCAGTAATGCAAACGAGGCAGCGACTAAACACTCTGGCGTCATGAAATAGACAACGTCAAATCTAAGCTCTTAATGGCAGTATTTGCAGGAACTATTTCCTAGAAATTGTCTTAAGCCTTAAGTACCTCGGGACTTTGAATCAAGATGCTTGTTGGTGCAAGCTACTCACCACAGCGAAGCAGTGCTAACAGCAAAAGAAATCCAAGCATCAAGAGCAAAGTCATCAAGAGGAGGTGGAAATCTGTTGGCACTGCTGTTAAGATTGTCCAATCAGCCAAACATCAGTCAAAGGGCTCGAAGGTCCAAATTCCCAAGGCGACGGGCAAAGAGCAGCACACCGAACCGGATGTGCAAGAAAAGTCTGATTCGCCTGGATCAATTGGAGCGGACAATGAAACAAAATTGTTGGCACAATCACAAACGCAGGAGGATAAGAAAGATGATGAAGAAGGAAGAATGCAAGAGAAGACTCAAACTGCGAACGTGAATGAAAAAAAGAGTGCAGGTTTTTTCATGATTTCTTTCACCTTCAATTCTTTGTAGGTCCCAATCATTATTTTCACTTGTTCACCTTTTTGCTATGATTCTTACAGCATCGTATCAACAAGACTAGTTGAAAAATTCTTTACGACAGTAAAAAGTAAAAATTATGCAGACACAGTAGATTGATAGGCCTATATAAATCATTGAGTAATTTCCAGTCTTCTCGTGCAAAATGAATGATGTTGAGAAATTTTACGACTTCCACGAAAAGCACCGCAACGTTAGATCAGTGTAATCAGTTCAGTTCGGTTCAGTTCAGCAGACCATAGTCAAACGAAAGGCAGTTGACAAATGCTTGGACGCGTTCGCTAACCTATTTCCTGTCAACATTAGGATTTCGGAAAATCTTCGACATGTTTGACAAAAACGGGAGAGGTACAATCAAAGCAAATGACCTGGATCAGGCGCTTCAATTTGCGGGCATGAAATCATCGCATTTGACGAAAGAAGGAGTCGTTGAAATATTCAAAGGTGCTAATGCCGTTGGTAAGTCGAGATAGAGATACAATATATATTAACTTGGCACTTTTCGTCTTTCTTGTTTGGGTTACTCTTAGAAAAACTTACGATTACAGCGGAAAATTAAGTTCCTGAGAATTTGCCTCATTTCGGGGGTTCCACCAAAAAGTACTCGATGATAGAAAACTTCAGGGATAGATTAAAGATAAAAGAACCTTATGAAATGCATGATGAACTCGAAGAATTTATAGCTTATTTTTGCATTGTCGCTTGAAATCTACTGGAAGTAATTCTTGCTGAATTAGTGGCTCTTTCATGCTTATTCTAAACCCTAGAAATGACAGGCATATTCTCAAATAAGGTTTCAGATTTCAAAATAAAAGCATTGGTGCAAATCCAGAAAGCGCCAACAAAGAAAACTTCTGTATAGTAATAGGCAGGGTTGAATAAACATTGAGATAGGAGAAAATTTGTCTTGCTCATTCAAAAATTTCCAATGAAAACAGTTTGTTAACATTTTGGTATTTAACTTGCAATTGCGATTATATTTGTCTCCATTTTCAGATTGATACAACTAATTTAGTATTATATAATCTAGTGGCTATCTTGATTCGTTTATTTTACATTTATTGGCATTTTACCTCCTTCCTCTCTTTCATAATGTTCTACTATATTTTACTATTTACTACTATGCCTTCTCTTTTCTTGCCCCTTTTTCTACGATATTACTTAGATTTCACATGTCATTGTAATTAGGTATGTAATTTTATATTTTGGTTGCTATTTTGTAACATATTTTATCGTAAATAGAAGACGCCTTGAAAACCAGCAATTGCTGAAGGTTTACCCTCTATAAACAAATTGAATAAAAAAGCGATATTTTCTGATTCACTCGTTTTTATGATATCATGCACATTTAAAATGTTCATTTGACCATCTTAAGTCACTTCAATTCACTTGAATACTTCTCAAACAATGCTATTATCATAAATCAATATAAGAGAGGGTCAAAATGTTCAGAAAAATTCTCCGTAATCTGCTGTTGTCTGGCATAAGGTAGTTGGGCTATGGCAGTAGAATGACGTTTAGTTACAGTGTGGCAGTGAGAGATGAAAATGTTGTAGACGTTTAAGGACAGTAGAAGTATAAAGAAGAGTGGACTAAATGGTAATAGAACTGCATGATAGTAGAAGAAATATGAAAGTGAGAGAACAGGAGGGAAAGAAGAATGGTAGCAGAAGAATAGAAGTAGAAGTGTATGATTGTAGAAGAGAAATTAAAGTAGCAAAATAAAAATTGACGTATTTGACTTTAAAAGAAGAATACAAGTAGAAGTGCAATGATAGAAGCATAAGAATGTAAATAGAAGAAGAATAGAAGTAATAGAAAAACTGTAGTAGAAGAATGGTGGTAGAAGCATTTGAGAATGATAGAAGAATGGTAGTAGAAGAATGGTGGTAGAAGCGTTTGAGAGTAAAAGAAGGATGGAAGTAGAAGAATGGTGGTAGAAGCATTCGAGAGCAAAAGAAGGATGGAAGTAGAAGAATGGTGGTAGAAGCATTTGAGAGCAAAAGAAGGATAGAAGTAGAAGAATGGTGGTAGAAGCATTTGAGAGCAAAAGAAGGATGGAAGTAGGTGAAGAGCATTGTTAGCAGGTTAGGATGCACTCAACAAATGATGACGATAATGAAGTTAGGTCATTATGTTTGCTCATAGATGGCTTGCATGTCACTGAATTACGAATCTTTCAGGCAATGGTGAAATCAAATTTAACAAATTCAAACCGCTAGTTGCCGAAGCGGAAAAGTTCCACGATAACATAGGTGAGTGTTGTGCTTATAGAAACGACTGTTTTACTATGTAATTCATTATTTCATCAATATCTTATCATTTCATGCTAACCATAGACATGTTCTTGTGCTTATGTTATGTTGTTGCCGAGACACTTTACTTGCTGTGAGCCATGAGTCCTGATAACACGTCTTCTCTAAGTCTTCTATCTTAATTAGAACTTCTACTAATCTTCTTTGAATGTATAAAACTTTCGGATCAGGACAACTCACTGACGGTTCTGGATCAAGGAAAGACTTTACTGAAACAAATATCAAGAATTTTTAGCTCAAAAAGCACTGATATGAAATCGCGACATTGTTTTTTTGTACTGAGTGGCAGTCTCATTGCTCTCTGCAGCTGTCTATTTGCTGAAATAGGACTTCTCGATAATTTTAAGGCAATTATGATGAAAATGTAGCAATGGGTTTTGCTTACTCTCTCTCTCTCTCTCTCTCTCTCTCTCTCTCACTCTCTCTCTCTCTTATGGTACCTCTCTCAGGGCCTCTCTCTTTCTCGGGGTCTTTCTTACAGGGTCTCTCTCTCTCTCTCTCTCTCTCTCTCTCTCTCTCTCTCTCTCTCTCTCTCTCAGGGTCGTCCTCATTCTCGGGGTATTTCTTTCTCGTGGTCTTTCCTTGTCGGTGAATTTTTTTCTCCTGGTCTCTCTTTCAAGGTCTCTCTTTCAAGGTCTCTCTTTCAAAGTCTCTCTCTCGGTGTCTCTCTTACAGGATCTTTCTCATTCGCTTTATCATCGTTACTACAATTCGTTACATGAAGCTATCATTTCCTCCTAAAGTTGCAAGAAACAACGAAGGAAAGCATCACAGGAGGCTAAGGGACGTTTTGTTTGAATATCTCGCTCGGTTTGTGTACAAATCGTCCTTGGCTTCAGTTGAGGATATTTTCAGGTTAGCGTATGGCCTTGAACATTCTATTTTAACAACGAATGAAAATTTAGCATAGCAAAGGAGTTGTTTCCGATGAAGAGGACACTCGATCTAGTCAGCCATTAGAAATATCATGCAAACTCAAATAGATCAATTGCTCGTGGTTTGTTCTCGCAAAATGACATCTCACAGGCCAAAGGCCACACGGCTCGTACTTTTAGCCTCAGCTAAGGTTGAGCTGATGCTTGAAGTGAAGGAAGTTCTCCTTGCAATTTTAGGAGCAGTATAGATTAGATGTGATTTCATCGCAAGGAGTGACAGGAAAATGCCGAAGAACTGAAGCTTTTTAGCCTTCTAAGTATCTGCCTTTGAATCCCAGGAAAAATGTTGGACTCGTTTCTGCTCATATTGATTTACATAAAGACATATGCTTCCTTTTCATTTGAACGCTGACACCTGTCGTACTGTCGTAAATTGGTTTTGGCGAGGTGATAGCAGGTAACATTAAAAATATGCTGAAAAGCAGCGACGAATGAAAGTGAAGACATGGGTCCTGCTTCAGTCATCAGGTGCAATGAAAAGCTCTACTTTCAACTGCCGTTTTAAATTTCAAATCGAAACCAGATCATTCTTGCAAAGTCTGACTGCTCTCTTTCAATACTGGTTTAGCTATTTGTGTTCTTATTATCTGTGGGTTAGTCTTCATCTGAGGTATGCTGAACGCAACACCCCATTTAAGAATCTGGTACGGCCAAAATATTTGAGAGCTAAGCAAGAATTTTTAAGGGAGACTAGAGCTGTGAATTAGCAAGTTTTTCCATTCATCTATGAATTCCTAGGCGAGTCTCTTTCTTGGTGGAAATTTTCAGCTTTCTCGCTTTTTCAGACGCTACCGCAAAAAGGAACAAAACGTTCACGTACTTTGCCACTATACAGCGGGAGAAAAGCTTCTCGGACAAACAGAACGTCAGATGAGGAGACAGTTCACAAGGCTGACAGAAATCACTTCTGGAAGCAGGAGTCCTTATGCCCAGCCGATAGTCGCCTGGCCGGAAACGTTCTTCGGGGAGCAGAAGGACACAAGGAAGCTGCGACTCAAGCAAGGACAGGTATGCTTCCTTCGACGCGTCCACTTCAAGCTGAATGCAACAGTTCGAATCAGGCATTCATTGTGTAGTTATTGACCATTGAACAAACCGGTACGGTCAGTAAGATTCTGGAGAAAGCCCAAAATTCAAAAAAATATTTCCTTGCTGAATTTTCTGAGAAGAAGGCGTCCCTTTAAGAACGGCAGCAGCTTGGAAAAGAGGCAATGCCCCGGTGTTTTAGAATTCTTTTGCCACTTTTGAGAGCATTTGAAAACTAAAGAGTCAATATAGCAGAGAGCATATGTTTTAGTGGATATTTGAGAAAGAAATTCTGCAGAAATTTCTTTTTAGACCTCGAAATGGGGAAGGAACCAATGGGACAAAATAAAGCAGGAAATCACGTCATCTCAACAGTCAAAGAAAATAATCGACTGGCAGGATTCAGGAGGTCTCCGATCTTCGGTGAGCTTTTCAACTGCTTAGCGTAGCCAATGTAAGCAAGCCAAATTGGGCCTTCATATACTGGCATACTATAATGTTCCAACATGATATTTAATGACCGAATATAGAATCTGTGACCTTAAAGGCTGAAGAAATAGGACATCTCAGTCTTAAGGTGCATGCCAATTGACCTTATGCTCATCATTATCCATAAATATATAAATATATATTTATTCATATACTGTATAAGCACAGTATATATATATATACGTACATGCATATATATATAAATATATATTTATATATATATATACATATGTTTATTTATATTCATTTATATTTATATAGAAATTCATTTGTAGCCATACATAACGATAAATGCATTGCTACATTCATAAACGATTCAGTTGATATGAGGGTTGACTAATTGGCAGCATATAACTGACTGTCAGTGGTCCGAGTCCATCTCCAAGTCCAAATCGAAAGGGTTAATTAAACTATAATCATTAATCACTGGCCAATCATTTCTCAAGACGATGTACAAAAGTAGCAAAAAACGCGATGCTGCACGACGAAGTACAATACTGCGAAGAATGAAAACCTTTGAGTCCAGTACTAGAGAGAGCATCAGCTGGCCGATATCGAAATCGAAGCTGATGGACTGTGATTCAAAAAAAGTGGCAAAAAAGATCATGGACGCGCAGAAGCTGACAAGAAACTCAACCTTTAATGACATGAGATTGATACGAAAACATGTAAGTTTTCAGATATTCATGCAGAAACTCTGGTTGGACATGCAATTGGCCAGCTATCATTCACATTTTATGTGCACGTATGATGATTTTTTCAGCATTTCGTCCCAAGTCACTCAACTGAGCTGCTAACGTGTATCCTTTCTGCTCAAAGTCAGGATTACCGCTGCTATCTCAACCTGATAACAGCATCTTCTTTCAGTTATATGAATTTACCTAAACGATTTCCGATGATGCTTTCTGGCACGAGTAGAAAAGCAATTTGATGTACGTTACATATCTAATATTCTTCTCTGCCCTTCTTACCTACTTCCATTCTTGCTGACAATCATCTTCATATTACTCATTTCAAACATTCATCTATCTATTTTATATACAAATCAATTTATCACATTATAAACTACAAAGTATATCTTAATTGAAACTACAAGATTGTATATACAATATATTGATTAAGGAGGAGCTCTTCAAATAGATAAAATAATCGAGAAAGAGCGCCTTATCAATTAAACAAAATTATACAAAAACAGTAAAAAATATAGAGATGAACCAGATAAACCTAATTCAAGTTTCTCATCAGGCATGTGACTCAGTAAGATGAGCTTTTGATTTCAGTCAAATATTGTTTATAGAACTTGCAACCAGAATGAGCAGTGGAAATGTATTCCATAATTGCCAAAAAACTGTACTATTTTCAGACCATGCAAATAAGTCATTTTTGATGAAATGAAAAGATGCTAAATTTAAGAGAATCGATCCGAAATTGATAAGAACTGCCTAATAAATCCCATACCTATGACATACTATCTCATAAATTATCATGCATCGCAAGAACATGCAATTTATGGAACGTTTTGCCTTCTTCTTGCTTTCCTGAGTCATACAACTTGCCATCTTTCAAATCTAAGATCAATAAACTTGGTCTTATCTCTCTATCCTCTTAGCTGTCCGCTTTCTTCTTTCCTCCCTTGCTGGGGCTTTGTATAGGCTACCATAACCTTTCCTCAACATAACCCACTAAAAAATGCAGTCTAATTCTGCTTTAATTGATCTTAAGCTACAATCCTGCTTTCTCTGCAATGGTGCTACACAAATCTCTACCAAAGCAAGTACCGGTGCAAGGAAGCTTCAAATTTGCATTTAGAAACTATACTAGACATGAATGTTTGCAAAGCCTATGGAATATCATGGATTCTAAAGGAGGCAATCTTTATCCATATCATTTCCCTTCTTGATTGAACAATGGAGGTTATAGTGTAGTGGCTTTTCTGTAAATCAGTTCTAAACAAAAAACAGACAATTAAAATTTTATATATATTCTGTACCACCCACAGCAGACAGGATGCAAGTCATCTAGTCTCAACTCTAGGTGGTGCTTACATTAGAACAGTATTAACTCGACGCAAGCAAGAAGAGTAAAATCGGTTAGGCCCTGCTGGGATGTCATTCAAGCGAAGCCCGGTTTCCAAACAGTCACGTGAACTGGAAGGCCACCCGCGATGCACCGCCAACCGACGCCTTCCCTTAATGGAAACATGTCCCGGAGGGCTGCCTGCGACACCCGCGTCAGATCGGCATAAGTCGCCATCACAAGAGTTTAGAAGAGTAGCACTGCTTTCTACTCTCCCAGCAGTAACGGCATCCCTTCGACGGTGTCGTGTCATGCAGCAGCTCCAGGTTGACTTCTGTTCACCTGCAATCTTAAGTCTTGATAGAAAATTGACTAGAATAGCAATGACAAGTTAGCATTCTTATCCTATCTAAAACCAAATTTGTCTCTATGCCTAAAAGGGAATGGGTTTTTCTAGTTCGTATTTCTTAATTGCTACCTTTTCTCCACATGTAAAATTTCAATATCTTTTTACTTCTTTGACAAGAGTTTTTGAAGGCTTTTCTACCACTTACACTTTATAAGCCTGTTGTTTGCCTGTTCAAAACGATAATTCACTCGTAGTTAGATTTATTACAATCAGTGTCTGTTTTCAGCGTCATAACTTGTACCTGCATATCTTCTCTACTGCTGATCTTGCATTGAACAATTTCCTTTAAATATATACAACTGTCTACGTCTTTCCCTATTTTATTCATGTGGCAACTTTTCCTATATGAATATATTTGATTCAATTCCACTCTCCTGGTTGGGAAACATCCGCGTAAATTAGCTGAATGCCTATCCTTGCAGATTTTAGGCGTGGACCATCGATTTTTTGCAATAGGTATTCTACCCACTGTATAAACCCCATATAAGTGTATTCAATAGAGCAAATTTTTATGATTATTCTGTAATATATTTCATTCGACATCATGTATCTTAACATTATAAATCTTAATCTTAAATTGATATTTAACATCTTAATATTAAACGATTCCAAAATTTTGTTCTTTGGCTGTTCCTTTCTGCCTATCTATAATCTCTCTAACAACTTGCACCCACCATTGTAGTCTATCACTTCTTCAGTACTTCTAACTGGCAATAAAGAGCCGATGATTTTTCTTCTTTGTAAAATAATTTCTTCTGTCTTTTAAATGTTTACTGACAATTTCCTTTTTGTACACCAGTGTGTAACATCTTCAAATGAGACTTGCATTTGCGTATAGTTTCATCTATGTCTCTCGCGTGATTTCATTTCTTAGTTAATTTCCTGCCCTTGTATTTGTGTTTATGTATCCTTTATATATTTATAATAGAAGGCTGTTTCAAAAACGGAGTCAACCAAACATAAAGCTATGCATTACTCATACGTAACCTAGCACATGGAAATACCAAATTGCTTCCCCTGACACCCATTTCGAAACTGACTTCAAGTTAATTGATAAATGCCGCAGGGTTGTTACGTAGTTCCATGCTCCCTGTCATACCTTTGTATTCTGTGTTGTAATTCTTTTTACGAGCATGTAAAAAATCCATGTCTCTATCTATGATGGAAGCTGTTACGTTTTTAGCATACAGATGTACCTCTCACGCTCATTCTTATGTATCCTTCATAAATGTAGAGAACAATCTCGGCCCTAAGAGTGAGCCCTGCGGTGCTCCATATCTCATTTGTTTCATGTAAGATACTTGCCATTCTATTTCAATAAATTGTGTTCTTTTACCCAAATACTTTTCTAGCAAATCGTACTGCTTCCCATTATTTCTAAGTCCTATAATTTGTTTGTTCCCGAATTGTATGATATATTGTATCAAATGCTTTCATTACAGGTAGTCCTCTTCCAAACTTCCAATGGGTATCTCTCTCAGAGTCTCTCTCTCTCTCTCTCTCTCTCTCTCTCTCTCTCTCTCTCTCTCTCTCTCTCTCTCTCTCTCTCTCTCTCTCTCTCTCTCTCTCTCTCTCTCTCTCTCTCTCTCTCTCTCTCTCTCTCTCTCTCTCTCTCTCTCTCTCTCTCTCTCTCTCTCTCTCTCTCTCTCTCTCTCTCTCTCTCTCTCTCTCTCTCTCTCTCTCTCTCTCTCTCTCTCTCTCTCTCTCTCTCTCTCTCTCTCTCTCTCTCTCTCTCTCTCTCTCTCTCTCTCTCTCTCTCTCTCTCTCTCTCTCTCTATCTCAAAGTATCTCTATATCTATTTAACTCCGATGCGATTGTTGATGTCCGATGTGTAAAGTAACAGCAATGTTGTTAATTTGTCTTCTTGCATGCCCATTGGCTTCTGGACGCGACGGCCAACCTAACTCACACAGCTGCTGTTCAGGACTTCTACAAAAATGTGTCCCTGAACGCTTGTATTGTAGAAAGGATCAAGCATTGACTTACATAAGCCTGATAATAATTCCTTCTTTCTCTGCAGGTTAGCGACATCACCGCAGACGTCCACAAGAGAATCAAATCCAAAAAGCTGAGAGCCGCTGAGAAGCATTTAAAAGATCTAGGGGTGGAAGAAATCAAGTCACCGAATGTCAAAGCTAGATTTCAAGAGATGGTCTTAGTCTATACTAACTACAAGAACTTGCCAATAACTTCGATTACAACACGATATGCAGACAAGAAATACGCTTTTACGAGAATATGAACCAAAGCTAGAATTTATGCCCTTTTCAAATGATGCATTAAAAAATCATCAGATAGCAATTAGTAAATTTGTCTTAGAGTTACCATTCCGAACTCCATAAAGGGGTCTAAAAAAATAATTTCAGTGTTAGACGTTTCTTTGGTATTACGTCTGTAAAATGTCAGAGCAGTGCCAGAAAAAGTGACTTTTGGATTGGAACGCAGCAGAGACCCATGCAGCCCAAATGTGATGAAGCTTTTCTATACCTGTTCGCTCTATCTACAAAGATTGCTAATTTTACCATCGGAACATGGATAAACTTTACTCCTTCCAAGCAGCACCTTTTACATATTTAGAGCCTGACTTTCACGCTAATGGAAGAAGCTGTTCATAAAAGGAGATTTGAAGTAAAAAGGCCATGCTTAGCTTTGCTTTTGACAAGCAAAAGCTAGCTTATGAGTTCAAAATTGAGGCTTGCAGTGAAGGGTCAAAATTCTTGTTGCCTTGAAGCATTTGTAGTCAACTGCCTGATCAATATACCATGTAAATAATCTTGAGAAAGTTTAGAAACTCTAGTGAATAATGGTAGCAAGAACGTTTTTCAGCCAAAGATAATATTCATAAATTGAAAACACTTTCTATCTAAAACAGGCGTCATGTGACTCATCTTCGTATTTTCTTTAACCTCCTAATGACACGGTAGATTATGGTATCCATATGGAAGCATCTGCGAACAAAATTTACTCATTGTTGAAACTGAAGTTAGCTTTCCCAACACTTGCAAGTGGAACGAGCAAAAGCTCCTCTAAGGTATTAGCTTGGCATTGAATGATGAATATCGTAATGGAGGACAACGTTTTGATTTAGTCGTTCCTAATATGATTATGATGATGATGATGATGATGATGATGATGATGATAATAATGATGATGATGATGATAATGATGATGAGGATAATAATGATGATAATGATGATGATGATGGTGATGAAGATAACGATAGTGATGATGATGATGGTGATGAAGATAACGATAGTGATGATGATGATGGTGATGAAGATAACGATAGTGATGATGATGATGGTGATGAAGATAACGATAATGATGATGATGATGGTGATGAAGATAACGATAATGATGATGATGATGGTGATGAAGATAACGATAATGATGATGATGATGGTGATGAAGATAACGATAATGATGATGATGATGGTGATGAAGATAACGATAATGATGATGATGATGGTGATGATGATTGTAACGATGACGAATAATGATGACAGTGGTGGAAAGGTGATGATGTTGATAGCATTGATGACGATGATGAAGATTCTTAAGTGTGATTATAGTGATCATGGCGATGATTGATGGTCGTTGTGGTAATGATGATGCAATCTACTCCCGCCTTCTTCGGAAGTATTGTTAAACTGATGTGAACTATTACTGTTTACTTTAAGCAGATTCAATTCAATGCATGAATATTTATTTCAATTATTTTCTCAAGTGAATTTTTGCCTTACTTGCTTGCTGGGGAAAATGCCTTTTCTCCTTGTGCTTCTCTACTGCATGATAAACTTTCAAACGAGGTCCATAATTTGTCGCCTTTGGCTCATGGAACGCAGTTTTCACATGGGAATCGGCAAAATGCTTCCTGTTTGGCTCAACCAGTAGTCTTCCTTCTAGTTCAACTGTGCACCAAGACTCTATATTCATAATAAGAACTGTACTTTACACAAAAAATTTTAACCTGGATACCTGTTTAACGACCGATTGCTTTCAGGAGAACCGCTTCTGAAACGAATGCGTTGGAAGCGTAGAAGTTTATAGCGACATTTCGATATTTCGAATTCGATCCACAAATCCAAAGATTTTTGGTGGCGAACTTTGTCTCAGGCGTTCAAGAATCATAGCGAACTAGGATCTCAGGAGTAGAGGCTGGGGTTGCCAAGAGAAAGGTCAAATAAATAAAAAGGAAATTTTCCATTATAGGCTGAGAGCCTGTCATAGAGCTGTTAAAGTGAAGCCCAGAAGTAGCCAGTGAATGGGAGCTTCTTGTTCGACAATGACCATTTAGCATTATGAATCTCGAAAATGGCTTCCTTAACCTTGCGATTAACGCCCCAATGATGCCCAACGTAAAGATTTCTTCTTTAACTGTGTACCAGTACAGCATCAACCGTGCTATCAAAATCACAACTGCCCATCAAGAAAAGCTCATATCAAGCAATTAAGAAGGCTCCCCGACAAAGGAGCACTTTTCTCCAGGGTGGCGCTCCTAAATTAGCACTCTGCAATCCAAAGATATCCGTCTCATCGGTAACATCATCCTCACCGAATGTATCCAAGCTCTTTCTCATCATTTTTTAGTTGCAGATCTTTCTGCCTTTCATAGAACCTATCACGGAAATGTCTATAATGAAATCAGGGATAACTACCTAAGCCCCTAAGGCATGTCAGAACTTTCGGCAGCTCAACTCACTCTCTGTGTGAAATTCACCACTTACCCAATATATCTATCCCACAGATCTAAGATAATATGATGAACTTGATCTGATCTCTCTCTCCCCTTGGCCTGCTTTCTTCTTTCTTCCTTTGTGGGGGCTTTGTATAGGCCACCATGGCCTTTCCTCAACAGAACTCACTAAAAAAGAAGAAAAAAGGATAATCTCTTACTTCCAAAAACTTGCTATTTACATAACGCCTTGGATTATCTTCCCCTTTCCTGGACCCCAAAACTTGTCTTCTTTCAAATCTAATATTGATAAACTTGATATTATTGGTCTCTCCTGTTAGCCTTTCTCCATCTTCCTTCGTTGGGGATGATGTAGGGTTCTCCCCAGTAAAATACCAATCAACGAAAAAATAACTAACATATCCAGTCTCTTAGTCAACATTGCATAACCTCGTTTCAAAAAGAAGACAGTTCACTTGGTTGATTTTTCCTCAATGGCGGAATGTAATGGGGAAGTTCATCAATATTCGAAAAGCAGGGAAAAATTGGAGTTGCAAGCAGCTTAATGCATTGACTACTTGAATGGTATTATTTGGAGTTCAGGGATTACTTCAGTTAATCAAGCCAGTGAATCAGGAAGTGATATAGTGTTACGCTGTTGATAGCTAGGCTCATACACCCATCCACTTGAGCTGGAAAGTGTGTGAGAATGACCGCGAAGTCTCGCCTGTAGACATCAATATTGACTTTGAATACTAAGAAATTATCATGTCATTCGGCTTTACGCGTAAAGCTTCACCGCTGGATCTGGCAAGATTGTGTTTCACTTTGGTTATCACAGTGCTAGTTCTTTTCATACCAAGGCTTCAAACTTTTTCGATCAAGAGCGATAAATATGCAAAATTTCCAAACCCCGTTGTTATCCTCATATCTTTTGACGGCTTTAGATGGGACTACTTTGATCGTGTCAAGCTGAAGAATTTTGAATTCATAATGAGGCAAGGGGTGAGAGCAAAAAGCCTGAAGAGCACATTTATAACCAAGACGTTCCCAAACCATTTGACATTAGTCACTGGACTTTACGAAGAGTCCCATGGAATAATTGCCAATAGAATGTTCGATCCAGTATACAATGAGACTTTCACACCCAAGACAAATGATTCAAAGTGGTGGAATGCATCGGTTCCGATTTGGATACAAAATGAATGGCAAAACAAACAAAAATGGACAGAGAAAAGCCCAAGCAGCAAAGAATCAAGGGATGACAGCAAACGCAAGAGTGCAGCTATATTTTGGGTTGGATCCAATGTAAAGTATAATGGTCTATTACCATCCTTTTTTTTCCCTAAGTATAATGGCAGCTTCTCAACCAAGGAGCGGTTTAATCTGGTTGTTAGTCTTTTGAAGGAGAAGAATCCGCCAAATTTCATTGCCTGCTACATTGCAGAACCAGATCAAACTGGGCACAAACACGGACCAGATTCATTGGAAATCAAAGCAACCCTGTTGAACCTTGACATGCTGTTTGGGCAGTTTTTAGATGAAATGAGGGAAAATGGATTTCTTGAACTTGTAAGCCTTTCTTAAGTCTTCTACTTCTAATTCTAATGCAGGCTTTTCTCACAAAGTGGGGTTGTCTGTGTGGATTTTCAATTATTAATCTAGTCATCTTCCTCCTCCAGACTGCTCTTTTCAGAGCCTTGGTTACTTCCCCATTTTTTACTGGACCATTCCTTGTAGGATCTTGCCTTCTTTGGTTCCATATCTTCATAACAGTCAAGCTCAGTTTTTTATGACTAGATGCTGTTACTGCTACCTTGTCGTTATCTTTAGTGACATACTAAGGAGTATTACCTTGTAGTTATCCATAGAGGATACATTGGTCTTAGGAAGCATATAGAATCTTTCTATTTTTTCCTCCTTCATGATGAACAAGGTACTTTTACCAAATTTTGAACATCATTCATGATCTAGAAATATTCTATAATGATTTATGTATCCGTTGAATAAATTATTTTCTGAAGAAAAGGGCCTATCGATGCCCTTTTATTAGAATCCCTCTAAAACCTACTGATCTATACCTGTAATTCCAGGCATAGGAATCACTAGGTGTGGTCACATTAAGAGGAAGGACCTGGACACTGCTCAATAAGCAAAAAGCTTCTCAGTGTCCGAATTTCTACCTTAGACATCTAGGTAGAATCATGTGTATATACAATTAAATCTATACCTAAATCTATACCAAGTGAAGGTGTTTGACCCAAGATCTAACAATTCATCTACAGGTTCTGAAAATTTTCTGAAAGTCATGTCGTATCTCTTACTTTGATTACTTTCATAAAATTTTTTTACCTATTGTTGATAGGCATAAACATAGAATTTGAAAGATGTATCATAACAATTGGCAGCAGGTTCTCATAGCATTAAACATCATATTTTATGTCTTTGCATACATACATGTATGCATATTCTATTTGTTAACTCAGGTCGTACTAAGGCAGCCCAAGAGAGCTGATGTGCAGATAATGTGACATCTTATGAACTGGTACCAAATCTGTACATGCATTAGCTTTTGGTGAGATTATATTATGATTGCTTTCTAGGTAAACTTGGTGATAGTGAGCGACCATGGAATGGCAGCCATCAAGCCCCAGAATCAAATTGTGCTAAATGACATCATATCACCAGATTGGTATACTGCAGTTAATATTGACGTATTTGTATCAATAATGCCTAAGCCAGGTTTCAAAAGCAAAATCTTTGAGAAGCTGAAAAGCATACAAAATTTAACTGTGTATCTAAAAGATGACATCCCTGAAGGCCTCCATTACAAGAACAACCTAAGAGTTCCCCAGATACTGGCCCTGGCAGATGAAGGATTTGTGGTGACACAGAGCAAAGAGAACATAGCACATACCATTGGAAATCATGGTTATTCTAATGAATACAAATCCATGCATGGAATATTCATCGCAGCTGGACCTGCATTCAAAAAAGACTATATAGGTGAAACGTTTTCAAATATTCACGTTTACGAACTACTTTGCAAAGTACTTGATATGAAACCTTATCCAAATAATGGCTCAATCCTGGCGATAGAGAACTTTTTGGTCAAACCTTTGCATTCAAAGGGAAATTTTTTAAGACCACTTACATTGAAGATCCTCTTAATTTCTCTTGCATCTCTTTTGATGTTTGTAGTCTTAATTGGCATTTGTATTCAATGCTGCAAGACAGGTATAGGGAGAAAAGGGTATATCGGAGCATCTAGAGGAGACAATGGTACTTATTTGTATAATTTAACTGCAGATTTTGCATTAGAGGGAAATTCAAGTGATGAAGATGAGATCTGAATTGGTGAAATTCTTTTCTGTGCTATCAAGGCTTCCACCATCCAATGATTTTTTCCGAAAAATATCGACTGTTGATACAAATTGAAATGTATGACTCAAGTAGCAAAACTGGTTTTGTTTAAATCTTTGCAAAATTGGTACCATTGTGGAGTGGTTGAGTAGTGTTAAAACAAAACATCACCATTCAAATTTGCATGGTTCACAAAAGGCACTCTCAGTAAAGAAAGCAACAGATAGCCACCTCATTGCTAAATTTTCCTCGGAAAGAATCGCGAGTTCTGGTGCTAGCTGCACTCCAAAGTTAGTATGTGAGGCAGTTTCTTGTACCAGTTTAGGAGGCTGCCCAACTGAGTTTGTTCACTTTTTTTTCATGTACATCAATTAGCAATTCCCGGTTTAAATTTTATGCTGCAGTGCTAGTTTTGAATTAAGGGTTGACTTTGCACTTATCTCTGCGTGTTTTTATATCAAACCTAATCAGAACTTTTTGATAGTGCTTCATCTTCCACTCACCTTTCATATACATGATGTTTTATCTGGATCTTTACAGAGGACCCAGGGTCCAGCTACTTTCTGGGCTTGGTTTAGCAATTCAATTGAAAGACTTTGTTCAAGATCAACTTCTAAAGCTATCATAGTTAATGTAATAATCATCATCAATTTTCCAACACATTTCTTGAAGCGAGAGCTAACCGTCTCTCTGTGCCTATCCCTCTATCTTCTGCACCCACTTACTCCAGGCCTCTGATCTTCGTATCTCGTTTCACTACTTCTTGTCTTCGCTTCTCAGTCTCCTTTTCTTCTTGTTATCCTCCGTCTACCAACCCAAACAGAAGAGGGCTGAGTACCGGTCTTTGTTGGACTCCGACATTCTGTAGACCAGTGCCTGGTGTCCATCCTCACATCTTGGTGCATTTCCACCATTGCTAAGGTTTCCTTTCTCGCACCCCTTTCCTTCAATCATGAAATCTAGATCAGTTAAAAATTGTGTCCTATTTTCCGAAGAGGGAACCTGACATGTTGGATAATTACTTGCATTTTCCTCATCATTAAATGACTGTCAAATGGTGATTAGCTTTTTAATCTTATCAAACTTTCTGCTGTCCCCTACTTCTGAGGAGCCAAATTTTCGGTTGCTTTTACAAAAGCTCGGCGTTGGTCGAGTGGCTGAGTGGTAGATCCTGTTTCCATTCGGTGACTGAACTAGCCTCGGTCAAGTGACCTCACGGACGCCTGACTGCGCTCTCAGCTCGCCACCTTTCTGAAGGCACGTTGACATAGGGGGTCGCAAGAAGCCATTCCAGTTCATTTGACACAGATAAGTGAAAAGTCTCTGAGGAGTGAAATTTTAATGAACTGAAATCTATGCAGCTTTCAAGTTTTGATTGATGAAACCAGTAATCAAAATCTTCCTAACTGGATTTTTTTGCTGCATTTCATCGACAAAAGTAGCTTGATGCGCTAACGTACTCCTCGGTGGTGTTCGTTAAAGCATTGATAAACATTTTCCAGCTTAAGGTGGACAATATTCCATTCTATCTTCCTTCCTTCATCCATTGACCGTCGTGTCGTAGTCAACCATGCGATTTCTAATTGCTTATGAAGCGTACTGCAGTTCACATTAGGCCTTAAAACCCGCGATTTTCAAGCCCCGATTGCAATGCGAATTGCCACTCGGAAGCAGAATAAGAATCTACAAGATATAAGAGCAATCCATCCTCTTACATAGCTTTCAAACATGAGCCTGCAAGGAAAGGGAACTTGAAAAGCTTGAAGTCTTTCAGAGAAAATGCTTACATAGCTTTCAAACATGAGCCTGCAAGGAAAGGGAACTTGAAAAGCTTGAAGTCTTTCAGAGAAAATGCTTACATAGCTTTCAAACATGAGCCTGCAAGGAAAGGGAACTTGAAAAGCTTGAAGTCTTTCAGAGAAAATGCTTACGAAAATTTTGCCATGTTTTCTATCCAAACACAGTAAATAATGAAGAGACGTATCAAAGAACTGGGATCAAGTAAAGAGCGAGTTTTATTGAGTAACGATGTCACAGCTATCTTGGGTAAACCTTGGGAAGACTGGAAAATGAACCAATGAGCCCGATGAGATGAAGGGGCAGAAGACGAAGAGGAAGACCGAGAAAGAAACTTGAGAATGAAGTGAGATTGCACCTGCGAGAAAGAGGGATTGAAAGCACCCGAGGAGGCGATCAGTTTTTTGACAAAATGTGACAAGGAGCATGCGCGACTTTTTCAACCCGGTTCGACCCAAATCATGCGTTTGCATTACATTCTGACAGAAGAGAAGTTACTTCAACCCGGGTCGAACCCGTGTTAAACATCGTAATGTAAACAGGACTAGACGGTCAAGAGATTGCAATTTTCAAACAAGTGCCACAAAAATTACAATACAATGAATCGCTTCATTGATTTTTATTGTTCCAAACGAGCGCTCATTGATCCGCGTCTTGTGTATTGTTTGTGTACTCAGAATAATTCTGCTCTTGCACGCTCTCGTTAGCAGTTTGCACCACAGCTCCTCTCATAGTTCGTGGAGGTTGAGATGGATCGATTCATTTTGTTGCTGCTTCTTGTCGGGTTCTTTTCTCGTGATGGTAAGTCAGGCTTGCTTTTCATTGCCAGATATTTTTGAGAGCAATTGATTAGGTTAACAAACATGTTTGTTTAATGTACACGGGACTGCGTAGCAAGATTACGTTACGCAAAAAATCCGTGCCACTGCAGGCTTATATTTTATCATGATAAACATTATCGCTAACTTCTAAAAATTCTAGGGATAAATGTGCATGTATGACAAATGATAATGGCTGTAACCGTTTATAAGATTTGATGTATTAATGATATAAAATAGCTTTTGAATCCATAGTTTCAATATATATTCCTATTTTTCTTTAAAGTCTCTTTCCACAGGACAAGTAATAGTAGCAAATTTCTAATTATTGAAGTGTTACAAAATTCGTTATTACTATTATTATCATCTTTATTGCTAAGTGCTTTTCTTAGCCGACTTGGAAAGACTAGATTATGTAAGAAAGATATTGGGTGTGATGAACCAATTCTACCAACGAGCAGACCCAAGTACTAGTAAACCATTTTAGCAAAGTCAACGGTATGCATGTATGTATGGCTATATATGTATGTATGTATGTATGTATGTATGTATGTATGTATGTATGTATGTATGTATGTATGTATGTATGTATGTATCTATGTAATGTTCTCAGCGCTACTAATGTAAGAGCTATTGCTTGCAAATCTTATCAAAGGTTAAAATCTGTTTGGATCGAATCTTGCAGAAGCAGCAAAACTTCATAAGAAGCATGGCCGAAGCTTTATTCGAAATTACGAAGCAACAAATTCCCATGGCCAACCAGATCATCACACTGGCACTAGAAGACAAGAAAATTTTGGTCAATTGCTGACGTCATTTAGTGTTGCTAGCAGCGAAGGGAATCAGAACCAAAATGAAGAAGAAAGCAGAGTTAATGCTGTCAATGATATGACAGGTGAAAAAGAGGGAAAGGAGAAAGATAGACCAAGGTTTGGAGGAAAGTCGACGGAAGAAAGTGACAAGGAAGAAAATAGAGGTAACAGCAATGGTGCATTTGGCATAAATCAGAATAACAGATTTAGCGGCGATGAAGACAAAAGTAAACCACCAAAGTTCAACGGAAAGAAACTATCTCAAGATAAAGGCAAGGATGGAGGAAAGGATAATGGAAGGTTTACTGGAGGAGAGAAGAGCGACAAAAGTAACAATGATGCGAATGACAACCAAAGGTTCGGTGAGCAGGGAGAAAAGCCTAAGGACAAAGGAGACAACCAGAATGACAACCAAAGATTCGGTGAGCAAGGAGAAAAGCCTAAGGACAAGGGAGACAAGCAGAATGGCAACCAAAGATTCGGTGACCAAGGAGAAAAGCCTAAGGACAAAGGAGACAACCAGAATGACAACCAAAGATTTGGTGAGCAAGGAGAAAAACCTAAGGACAAAGGAGAAAAGCAGAATGACAACCAAAGATTTGGTGAGCAAGGAGAAAAGCCTAAGGACAAAGGAGACAACCAGAATGACAACCAAAGATTCGGTGAGCAAGGAGAAAAGCCTAAGGACAAAGGAGACAACCAGAATGACAACCAAAGATTTGGTGAGCAAGGAGAAAAACCTAAGGACAAAGGAGACAAGCAGAATGACAACCAAAGATTCGGTGAGCAAGGAGAAAAGCCTAAGGACAAAGGAGGCAACCAGAATGACAACCAAAGATTCGGTGAGCAGGGAGGAAAGCCTAAGGGCAAAGGAGACAAGCAGAATGACGGCCAAAGATTCGGTGAACAAGGAGAAAAGGCTAAGGGCAAGGGAGACAACCAGAATGAAAACCAAAGATTCGGTGAGCAAGGAGAAAAACCTAAGGACAAAGGAGACAACCAGAATGACAACCAAAGATTCGGTGAGCAAGGAGAAAAACCTAAGGACAAAGGAGACAAGCAGAATGACAACCAAAGATTTGGTGAGCAAGGAGAAAAACCTAAGGACAAAGGAGAAAAGCAGAATGACAACCAAAGATTTGGTGAGCAAGGAGAAAAACCTAAGGACAAAGGAGAAAAGCAGAATGACAGCCAAAGATTTGGTGAGCAAGGAGAAAGGCCTAAGGGCAAAGGAGACAAGCAGAATGACGGCCAAAGATTCGGTGACCAAGGAGAAAAGCCTAAGGACAAAGGAGACAACCAGAATGACAACCAAAGATTTGGTGAGCAAGGAGAAAAACCTAAGGACAAAGGAGAAAAGCAGAATGACAACCAAAGATTTGGTGAGCAAGGAGAAAAGCCTAAGGACAAAGGAGACAACCAGAATGACAACCAAAGATTTGGTGAGCAAGGAGAAAAACCTAAGGACAAAGGAGACAAGCAGAATGACAACCAAAGATTCGGTGAGCAAGGAGAAAAGCCTAAGGACAAAGGAGACAACCAGAATGACAATCAAAGATTCGGTGACAAAGGAGAAAAGCCTAAGGACAAAGGAGACAACCAGAATGACAATCAAAGATTCGGTGACCAAGGAGAAAAACCTAAGGACAAAGGAGACAACCAGAATGACAACCAAAGATTTGGTGACCAAGGAGAGAAGCCTAAGGACAAAGGAGACAACCAGAATGACAACCAAAGATTTGGTGAGCAAGGAGAGAAGCCTAAGGACAAAGGAGACAAGCAGAATGACAACCAAAGATTTGGTGACCAAGGAGAGAAGCCTAAGGACAAAGGAGACAACCAGAATGACAACCAAAGATTTGGTGAGCAAGGAGAAAAACCTAAGGACAAAGGAGACAACCAGAATGACAACCAAAGATTCGGTGAACAAGGAGAAAAGCCTAAGGACACAGGAGAGAAGCAGAATGACAACCAAAGATTCGGTGAGCAGGGAGAAAAGCCTAAGGACAAAGGAGGCAACCAGAATGACAACCAAAGATTCGGTGAGCAGGGAGAAAAGCCTAAGGACAAAGGAGACAACCAGAATGACAACCAAAGATTCGGTGACCAAGGAGAGAAGCCTAAGGACAAAGGAGACAACCAGAATGACAACCAAAGATTCGGTGAGCAGGGAGAAAAGCCTAAAGACAAAGGAGACAACCAGAATGACAATCAAAGATTTGGTGAGCAAGGAGAAAAACCTAAGGACAAAGGAGACAAGCAGAATGACAACCAAAGATTCGGTGAGCAAGGAGAAAAGGCTAAGGACAAAGGTGAAAACCAGAATGACAACCAAAGATTCGGTGAGCAAGGAGAAAAGCCTAAGGACAAAGGAGACAAGCAGAATGACAACCAAAGATTCGGTGAGCAAGGAGAAAAGGCTAAGGACAAAGGTGAAAACCAGAATGACAACCAAAGATTCGGTGAGCAAGGAGAAAAGCCTAAGGACAAAGGAGACAAGCAGAATGACAACCAAAGATTTGGTGAGCAAGGAGAAAAGCCTAAGGACAAAGGAGACAAGCAGAATGACAACCAAAGATTCGGTGAGCAAGGAGAAAAGGCTAAGGACAAAGGTGAAAACCAGAATGACAACCAAAGATTCGGTGAGCAAGGAGAAAAGCCTAAGGACAAAGGAGACAAGCAGAATGACAACCAAAGATTCGCTGACCAAGGAGAAAAGCCTAAGGACAAAGGAGACAACCAGAATGACAACCAAAGATTTGGTGAGCAAGGAGAAAAGCCTAAGGACAAAGGAGACAACCAGAATGACAACCAAAGATTCGGTGAGCAAGGAGAAAAGTCTAAGGACAATGGAAATAAGCAGAATGGCAACCAAAGATTCGGTGAGCAAGGAGAAAAGCCTAAGGACAAAGGAGAGAAGCAGAATGACAACCAAAGATTCGGTGAGCGAGGACAAAATGGTAAGAATGAGGATGGTAAGCAAGGTAGTGAGAGATTCGGTGAGCCAGCTTGGAATGATAAAGACAAAAGTAGCCAGCAAAATTACAAAGGAAGTTTCGGCAAAAACAAGGAGGAAAGCAATGATAAAGTTAGCAAGCAGAATGGGTACCAGAAATTTGGTGAAAGCGCCAATGAAAACAGCAATAAACAGTCAAATGGCAAAGATTCCAAAAGTCAATATGGTGGAACTAAGTCTCGATTTGGTGCAGGCACTGGCTATGGGAATGCTGGTAAAAGCGCTAAGCAAGACAACACTAACGATGCTGAATTTTCTATTGGCGGTGCAAACAATGCCAATTATAACAATTGGAATAGCAATTTGAGTGGCAATAATAACTACAGTGTCAAGCCAGTTGATGAATCAAAGAGAGATTCGACAACAGCACGCAAAGGAATCGCTGGGTCCTTGGGAGACGAGCGGGTAAAAAAGTCAAGCAACTTGAAGAAAAGGGTACTGGTTGCGGGAAGAAGCCATCTACACAGAGCTGTAAAAGCAGCTAAGGGTAACGCGGTCAAAAGCCGTTTATCAAAGAAGTCTCACCAGAGAGCCTGAACTTGCTGATAAACTTACACTCAGCACTGATGAGTGTGCCAGTGCGTGTAATCTCAATTTAAGTACTCTTTCGATGAAAGTGACGTCAAAGAGAGATGTTTTTAACTACGACGCAAAGTAAATTGGACGGTATTTATCGGACATTCGTCGCTACGTGATTTAACAGCAAAAAGATGTTGGTGGAGAGGGGACACTTGGTGCTCTTGGGTCATTTTTTCACGTATCCAAATTCCAGAGACAATATCAATGGATAGCCGAAAATGGAATTTTCTCGTCAAAGTTGCTCTCTAGGAGCTTAGACTAATACTGATATAGCTATGAAAATTACAAACTCTGCACTAGACCCTCGCTGAATAATTCGCCCTCTAAGAAGCTTTTTCATAGGATGTGTGGCTACTATTGTGGGAGTGCCCTAATCGTTGGTTCAAAGTAAGCTGCTATACCATATTGAAGTAAATATTTCATTTAGCAGTCTGTTTAATGGCCTTATGGAATTTTAAATGAAAATTAAACTTGCGCTTAGAAAATTGACATCTCTTCATTCGATCTTACCATAAAAGCACCCGAGAAAGACAGACTGAGTAGGGAGTGCAAGGAAAGTAGGAGGACGAACTTACGACAGATTTGGGGATGTAGAGAACCTGAACTCCATTCACAGAGACATCTCTATTCATGATTGCCGGCACTTAACGCGATGGAATCAACTCGCTTGAGAATGTTTACCGTCAAACTTCTACCCTTTCTCCTTGCATTTATCAAGTTTTCTTACATATCCACGATACATCATAAATGTCTGGCGTGGCTGGCATAATCGTTAGACCACGTATCCACGGTGCGGGAAGTCCCGGATTCGATGCATCTGTCTCTGCCAATTCTATAGTAAATTGGTACATGCCGTAGAGCGAGGGGTTAAGTGCAGTAACACAAGAAGCTGGCCACCGTATCTAAAAATGCCCTTGCTCGGGCGGTACCCCTATCTAATAATGAGGTGTCCCAACTTTTCGCCTCAATCATGGGACTCAACTCTATCACAGCATAGTCAATAAAAGCAATATCGATTATGATCTCAGCATGACGAAATCTAAGTCAACTCACCGTCGAAACTTTACTTTATGAATGTGATCATTATCATAATTTCTGGTTACCCTGTGACTATTCAGATTTTAAATATATTCATATTAACTTTTTGATAAATAAGCCTCGTTAGGTCGTTAAAGGAAGAACAAAGTTTATATCTCGTTGCAAGTTGCCAATACTTTTCATGCCATCTCTCCCAATTGGAAAATAATTGCGCTAAAAAGCAGCATTCATAGTATATCTCTCAGCCGCCTGCACGCGAAATGATTTTCTTCTCGATCGCTTGTCTCCCTTTCACTCAACCCTTGCCTCTTTTCGAATCCAATTCGATTCGTCTTGCAAGATCTTCTCTCGAGCGAAACTCCTTGCACCAAACTTTCGGTATCTTTTGGATGCAGAAATTTTGTTGACTAGGGCAATAATCCGTCTACGATGGTATACTTGGGGCTCTCATTGGCAAAAAAACCTCTGTGGGCTAGGGAACATGAAAAGGTGATCGAGTCTCTCGCTGCTCTACCGATAACGACACCAGCCTACTCCAAATTACTTCTTTGCTATTAAGAGACCTTCACGCCATGGACAATTGTGTTCTTGTTCTCCTCTCGATGACCAAACACGATGGATTTGCGACTCTTGAAGATAAAAAACGCTTCCTTTCTTTGATGTGGTATGAATCTATGTGTATCATGATTAGCTTTCACGACTACGCCATTTTATCAAACAACCGCATGTTACACACTCTTTGAGCAAATATGAGCAAGCTTTGATATTGAAATCGATGCCTCCACTTTTCATAGCTGTTGTTGGGTCTTCGTTGTTAAGTGACAATCCTTGGGATGCATTTACCAATTCATTGGTCGGTAAAATTTCTCTCTCAATTGCTTGTCAAGGGAAGATAGACCGAGACCAACTTAAAGACCTGACGAGACTATGGCCAGACCATAATAGGTAGCTATGACATTGCATGAAGTTGAATCAAAGCGAAGTCAGCCAGAGTTCATCAGCTCCTTTGCAAATCGCTGTTTGCATTCTTTTAGTGAGTTGTGTTAGGGAAAAGCTACGGCGGCCTATACGAAGCCCCCAAAAAAGAAGAAATTGAAAGACTAAGAGGAGAGAGAGAGATCAGATTAAGTTTATTGATCTTAGATTTGAAAGAGGGCAAGTTGCAGCTTTCGGGAAAGGAAGGGAGAAGGCAAGATGTTCCATAAATTGTGAGTTCATAGGATGAATTATGATTTACATGTCACGAATATGAGTCTTTAAAAAGTGAAAACTATTTGGTCTCGTTTGATGACGGAAAACAGAAGCACTGAATTAAACTAGCTGTTACATAAGAGTGGCAGCTCCAACTATCTCCAATTAAAAGTCCCACTCTTCTTTGCGTGAATAAAAGCGGTTCCTCATTGAACGTTGCAGCTCTGAGCTTTTTGCAGCATCCCAGATCATCTGAAGTTTCATACAAAATATTGCTTTGCTCACTCGAAAGTTTGTATCAAATGCCTTGTGCCATAAGGAAGTGGCATCACTTGGAATGTAATGATCGCGGAGCTACCGCGAGGAAACGCAGATAGGATTGTCTGACCACGCAGAATAAGCCAATCAGAGCACATTCTGAAGTGGACTTCCGCCATATTGGGAGTGAGCTTGGCTGTGGAGTCTGTCATAAGGAAATAGGAGGTGAAGATACTGAAAGGCCATTATCTCAGGTTCACATTCCGCTGCAAAGATGGCTATGAGACAACCAGCTGCCGTCATAGACAATGGAACAGGGTAAGGCAAATTATTTTCAGACTATCAATCGGCTTCTTTTATATTTGAACGTAAGCAACAAGGACGTTGAAGTGAGGAGGGATGGACACCGTTAGGCCCTATTTCTTAGTTCCTGTATGCTTCAGCCCGCTTGATGTTGCTACTGCCAAATGACTTATCGTAGGTTGCTTCCTTGTGTGGTAGGAGGAATCTATCTCGATTGATGTTGATAGGAAAGTGCATTTTTTTGTCTTAGGACGGAAAGTAAGGCAGCTATAAACTCGAGATTTCGTCCCATTTGCTCATTGCACAGTTGTTTGACATATGCTCACAACTTTTTATTTAGGACGTGTCTTGTAGGTATGCAGAGAAGTTGAAAACAATAGCATGAACAACCGTGTTAATGGTAGCTAAATGTAGATCATAATCAAATTTGTTGTAGATACATGCTCTTTGATAGTAGGGCCATATTATTTAATGCTTGGAAGTGTACAGTTTTATTCCAGTGTTTCAATGGCTCATACAATGCATATCTCAATATATAAAGCACTATTGGTGCAAAAAGCAACTGTAAAAATTTCACAGAATATTTTCACTAAATCATTTTGACTGAGTTCAGATAACACATTGCACATTTTCACTGTCTCTACTTACACACAAGAGTCTCTCTCTCTTATGACTGCGCTTTCATGCAGGTGTTCCGGCATGCTCTTTTGCCACAGTAGGCGCAAATACTATCTGCATACATATAATTGAGATATTTTCAAGAGTTTGACTTATCTAGAGTATCTAAAGAGCTTCTAAATTATTCAAGTGCTTTCCAAAGAGTGAAAGTTCCACAAAAGCCTTTCAGTTTGCTTGTTGAATTGAATTTGTGGCATGTAGGTAACAGGCAGGAATCATTATGATACCCTCCACATTTATCCCATGTAACAGTGTGTCAGATAAGTTGTTTGATCCATTTCATTCTCTTTCTCTTTATTTGCATAATTCAAACTATTTGATTGACCAAGAAAGACCATTTCTAGCTTATTTTCCATCCCAGGAAATTTCAAATTGAAAAAGAAGCATTAAGGCAATGAACTAAGCAGATAAATTTGTACAGTTAAATGGACTCTTGATTTTCATTGTCTGAATGGACCTTGTTCATTTTTCTAGGTATACAAAATTAGGATTTGCCGGAAATACTGAACCCCAATACATCATGCCAACTGGTAAGTATGACTGCTGTAGTCAAATACAATAAGCCAGTGAAACTCAATTTGTTTTGCTCCTCTGGTTTAATCTATCTGTGCTACTCTTAGGATGCTAACAAGGCTTTGTAGGCTCTGATAGCTACGAGCAGAGTCCTACTACTTTCATCACAAAAATTTAACTAGTCTGTTTGGGATGCTACTCTTCCGACTGATGCAAATATTGTGTTCTCTTTTGAAAAAACTGTGTGTTGGAATTAGTCATGGTATTTTGATCATTAACTACTCAAACTGAAATGATTTTGTTTCTAGCAGTTGTATAACATTGACTGCTTTAACTTTTCCTTTTTTCCATATCGTTATCTTGTTGCAAGCTAGTGGTGTTCCTTCGGTTACCAGAATAATGACTTTTGTAGCTTTTTTCACCAGTCTCATTATTTAGCCGGTTTTTGTGCCAATCATTTACAGCATAAGTTTAAAACTTAAGTTATTCATTTGCCAGAAGCCCATAGCATGTTATTTCGTTATGACCATGTTACACAGACTGTATGCCATGAGGCTTGGTGCCACTCTTCCTTAGCCCAAATTTCAGCGTAAAAATTGCTTGCTTTTAAAGCAAATATAACTATTGATGCCATTTGACTGAAACAGCTACTTTGTGCGTCCATTTTTTGAAAGTGTGAACGCCATCAGTAACATTTGTAACTGCTTTTGAACATACTTTTGCTTTGATAATGTGATGGTATGTCACATGCTGTTTTTCTCATCATAGCCATTGCAGTAAAAGAAACAGCAAAGTTGGGAGGCAAAGGATCCATAAGAGGTGTAGATGATCTTGGTAAGAGATGGATGTATTTATCCTAAATCAATGAAACCATTTGAATGTTCCTGTATATATTGCTTTAATGCTGAATGCATATGCTGAAAATATAGGGCAGTTCTTTTTATCAAGCCCAGCATCATATCATTATTCAGTTGGATGAGTTTATCTGTGTATAGAAAGAGTCCTTTTTTCTGTATCATTGCCGTAAGATATGTAGAGCTTATAGGTTTCTCTCTAAAGGTTGGAAGCAGGCTTAGTAATGTATACTTGTTGCTTCTTACAAGCCAAAGTAGATTGGAGAAAGATATTGGCAAGCTATCTTTATGAAGTATTTTCACAGTTTAACTAAGCCGCCACTGATACATTTCATGAACATTTGAAAATTTGACCGCTGAAGATGTACAAGAGCATTTATGAACTGATTAACTTTTACTTAGATTTTCTTCTCATGGTTTACAAATTTGCGAAGTGTTTAATTGTTAACATGTTACAGCTGGTTGAGTCATCCTGTAAAAAAACTGTATCATTGCTATCGTTCTTAAGTCACAAAATTGATAAATGCCACCTCTCTAAATATAAAAAAGCTCTGGATCTTTATATGTATTCAAGAGTCACTGATCGAGGAGTTCTTAGAAATTTTACCTCTGCCCGCTTTTTCAACTTCGCCATACTCTTTAGTCATTGACTAAGATTTTAAAGAACTGAACTCTACCCCCTGTGCTGGAGCATCAAGAACAGGGACGGATGGGGGAAGAGGACAAAAGAATGGGTGCACCAGCGGCCAAAAGCTACAAGCTAGAAAGAGAAAATATGTTTTACTGTGTGCTTATGACTATTTTACCTCTTGCTCGTCTGCTAAATCCAACTCTTCTTGCAGACTTCCACATTGGTGACAATGCTTTAGACATCCCCTCATATTCTACCAAGGTAGGCATGGCATTATTTGTTCTAGTCCTATTAATTCTTACCACATTTTTATTAATATATTGCTCAATGCTTACTAACAATATTATCAGAAGTTTTTATGCCCAAATTTTTCAACAATCGAGCAACTGAACTTGTTTTTGTAGTGAAATTCCTTCCTGTCATCTATCCTTAATGATAGATTAAGAAATTCACTACAAAGTGCCTCTGATCATGCATGAAGCAAGCTACTTAGGAGCTACAGAAATTTTATTTCAACCTTAAAAACTTAACAATTAAGTGATAACTCATATTCATATAGATGACAGAAATTAGGTTTGATATGATTTCTTAAGCTATAAGACATATATCCCCCTGGCTGACTTTGCCACTCAAACTATTTATCAAGGAACGTAGCTGCTATAAGGAAAGAGAATCAGTTATTTTGATTGCATTTTGATAAGCTGCAATATGCTCTTATGAAAGAATGAACTGTTTTTGTGTTTAGATTTTTAAAGGAATATCATCTAATTAACTGTAGAAAACTCATCTGTAGCAAAATTTTGCATGAGTGGCACCAATGCATTGGCATCAGCAACTTCTCATGCATTTGGTAGTCTTTTAGTTTGACTTGTTATTTTGCTGCTCTAGTTATATAGAATTATTCAATTTGTCATTCTGTATCTATATCTTGATTGGTTTTGAATCATTTTTCAATTATATTTAGTGGCCAATTAGGCATGGAATAGTCGAAGATTGGGATTTGATGGTAAGATTAAAACTTTTTTTGTTCAGAGCTTGACTTTTCATTAATCAGCCAAATCATCGCCTCCTCTTGGACATATTTGATTTGTTTCCAGAGTCTTTTTGCAGTGTGATAGCTGCAAGGTTTATGAGTTTGTGTTTAGTGCCTGAGTTCAGCACTAGACACAAATGCAATGCAGAGCCAATGCAGAGGAAACTCTGAACGGGAGATTGTGATACAGTTGATACCTAAAACCAGCAGCTGGGCCTTTAAGGGTTTTGGAGAATTGGATGTTATGAGGTAGCCTTGGTCTGCTATCGGATACAATATAGTTACCTGCTGAAGGTCTTCCTTTGAAATCTCTTCAGGAGAAGTATTTAAACTAAACATGCTTTTCTTCATTTCAAATTAGAGGAAAGCTTTTTGTCAATGCAAGTAGCACTTTCACGAATAGTTGCATGTTTTAATGGACACATCGTTTTTAATCATGATTTATCTAGCAGGATGCGTTCATGCGTCTTAGAGTATCTTTTCTTTTGTAGGAACGCTTCTGGGAACAATGCATTTTCAAATATTTAAGAGCTGAGCCTGAGGACCATTACTTTTTATTAGTAAGTTCCACTTGTGCACATGTTTTCCAACTAAACCGACTACCCAGCAATATATCAGTGGAGCAACAATGTACAAGGCAGGGTTGTTGCTCAATCTCCCCTCATTTTCGTCATCGTCCTCATCTTGGGCTCATGCCATGCAGACGTCTAAATGTCATTACTGGAAGTTCATATTGACAGGTCTTTGCATAAGTTGACTTATAGATTATTGAGCGAAGAAGTCTCTGGCAAATTGTGACTTTGAGATTATTTCAGTACCTCCACTTAGTATACCATACTTTTCATTGTTTGATATAAAGTGATTTGTAATGCAGTTTACTGATAAACAGTCAAAACTAAGTTTTGCTAACTCCAGAATTCATTCCAACCTAAGCAGCATCTAATAGGCCAGACTGGACCAGAAAGTCTTGTATGGACTTTGCTAGAAGTTCATTGAGCACGAAATTGTGTAGATATGTCCCACCGAGACAATCCACCTCCATGTTGCGCAGTTTTGTTAGATTCTCATACCTTTGACAGTAATCAAGGAGGCTACTTTTAATGGTAAGGAAGCATATCAAATTGATTTATCTGCATCAGTTGATGCTTAAGGGAATAAGAGCATCTTCTCTTTTTGTTATGATTTTTTGCTATACTTGCACGACTTCCCTTGTAGAATTGATTACAGGTTATTTTTTATTCGTTTAAGCGGAGCCAATGTATATCTTGCTTGCGCCCTTTCTTCTTGCATATAATTGCTTTAGCGACACGCATTGGCAAATTGAGAAGCAAGAAAAACGAGTTTCTATATACTGACACCAACCCTAGCAGGAAGCAGTGAAATAGGTGTCAAGGCTTGGCAGAACTTCCACGGACACCAGTGAGATCAGATGGCTTCTTTGTTTGGAACTGTAGTGCACTATTGTGAATTAAAAAGGCAATTTGTTTTACTTTCAGACAGAACCTCCTCTTAATACTCCTGAAAATAGAGAATACACAGCAGGTATGAAATGACAGTTTATCGTGAAGGCTAGTCCTTGTCTCACAGCCAAGGAGCAATCATTACAATACCTGGGGGTAATGTGTCCAATTTTAAGAGTATTACTTGACTGCAGCATAGGTGATCAATGCTGGATGCTCCTCCTGACACCCCAATACCACTTATTGAACTAGAAGCACGTAACTTCTGTTTACGAAGCACGCGCGTTGCACCCTATGTTACAAAGGACTGCTCACTGTGACGAATCAAGATATGTGATGTGAAGCTGAGCGAGATGAAGTGCTCTAGATGTTGAATTCAAAACAGTGAATAACTCCTCTTCATCCAAGTTATTTATGTATGAGCACTTTAATCACTGGCTTTATTTATTCTATTCGCGTTTTATGCGATAAATTGCTCTTATTGCCATGATATTTTAAAGCACTGGAGTATTTCGTTCTTGAATTTCGAGATTCGACGATCGAGGCATGAACGTTGCTGCTGCCATTTCAACTGCTCCCGGTGGTAACTCAGCTTCCCACATCGTTGATGTTGAGCCCGCGCACCTTAGTGTTAGCAAATACGTTCACCATGATCAGTTCTCGGACTGAGATGATTGGGCCGCCGTTTTGAGGTGCTTCTAAGATGTTAATCAAATAATCAATGGCTTTCTTGGGTCAGCTCCCACTACTATCTGTGCTATTATTTTGCCGCGAATGAGAGTCATAGCCTAGATATTGTCATGAACGAAGACTCACTTATCAAGAAGATTCTGCTAAAGAAAGCTGCTTCTCTCTGCCAGTTTTCAAATTCCATGGCTTGTTTTCAAAGGCCGTGTAGATCACTCAGAAGTCTGAATGACTGCTTGCCTTTACGTAAACACTGTTTTGGACTCCATCTCTATTTGAACCGTCAAATAGTCTGTTATCCTGTCACCTTTCATCGTTTGCTCTTTGTTCCAGAAATCATGTTTGAATCTTTCAATGTTCCTGGCTTATACATTGCTGTTCAAGTAAGTATCGCCTTTTACTCTATCAGTTAAGATACTCCACCAACTGATGTGATTCTTTTGCTGTAGGAAGGTCGTGAGATCTTTTTCTATGCTTCTGCCTTTACATTGTAATCACCCATGCCTTAGTAGCAATTTGCTCGAATCCTCAATTCTTGGGTAGCATGCACATTTATCTTAAGGTTTAGATGTCACATACCTATAAACCCTCCGCGTTCCTTTTGATTTCAGGCTGTATTGGCTCTTGCTGCATCATGGACTTCACGGCAAGTAGGGGAAAGAACATTAACTGGAACAGTTATTGATTCTGGAGACGGTGTAACACACGTGATCCCAGTTGTAAGTCAGAAGCTTTCGATCATTTTTACACAGCCAAATAGTCGCCAGCTTTGCATGCTACACTATCGCATACCCTGCACACAGAAGTTCGCTGTAGGCTCAATCTCTCACAAAAGTATTTTCTTGTATGATGTCTAAGCAGGAGTTTTTGCAATCGACTTAGAGTTATCCGAAGCTGACGGATATCCGATACTGGACCGGGAAAAGTGTGGTGGGGTGCAGGAGACTGACAATGGATCGCAGACGGCGGAGAACGATGGTCACCATGACCCAACGGCCGGCTGCGGCTACGGGAGTGACCTGACCTGACCTGACCTGACCTGACCTGACCTGACCTGACCTGACCTGACCTTACAGTTGAATTTTGTTGCTTTAGAATTACTCTATTAGAACGGGTTTTCACTTGACATCATTCAAAATTGGAACTTAATAGAATGATTAAGGTGTTGACTTTTCCTCCCTTTCTTGACTGGGCTACTTTTAATCCACTTACCTTAAAAGGGACTATGTTCTGTACCGAATTTCCAATTCATTAGCAACATGCATCCCCAAACCTGGTTTCAAAAATGGCCTGTTAAATAGTATTGCATCGCATTATGTTTGATTCCGGCAGTTTTCTGATCAGATTTTGAAACCAAGTGTAGTAATGTGGCCACTAGGCTCATAAATTTCTAGTCGAACTATCTTGCTTTTTGCAACTTTGTTTTTCTCCCTACAGTTTTGTTGGCTTTCGGCAAAGTTTTTACATTCATTCGATTAGGCCTTTTCCAGAGTTGTTTCCAGCAAGGCCTAGATATCATTTAACGAACTTATCCTGTCAGATTAGCAGAATTGGCCGGCCAAACGCTTGGCAATTCTTTATCATGGTTATTATCGGCTCTTTTAGGCGGAAGGCTACGTCATTGGTAGCTGCATAAAGCATATTCCGATCGCTGGAAGAGACATTACGTACTTCATTCAGCAGCTTTTAAGGGAAAGAGAAACTGGTATCCCAGTTGAACAATCACTAGAAACAGCAAAAGCAATCAAGGTATTGATGTTGCGCCATTCGTTTATTTCTCTTTGTTCGTTTTTGGTTTCACTCGAAAGTTTAAAGAAGTAATTTCGAATATTTATACTGGATGAAACACTTCAGCTTTAGATTAACTGTTATCAATGTGTGTCCAGTGCTTGTGCCCTCAGAGTTACTTCTCAGTACTCATTTACCGACCTCGTAAGGATGGACAGCTGAATTGACTGTTGGCTTGTGGTTAGTGGTTCCAACAACAGGATTCGAACCCGCGCGAGTAGACTTCGCATGATTCGAAACACTGCGCCTTAATCACTCGGCCACACCGCCAAGTTTCTTTCGGTGTATTAATTTAGCACCCTCTGCTATTCCTTGCTTTTACTCGCTTAGTCGTTTGATATATGCAATTATTGTCTTGTTTTCCAGGAGAGATTTTGCTACACCAGTCCTGATATTGCTAAGGAATTCAGCAAATATGATTCAGACCCCGCGAAGTGGATCAAACAATACGAGGGTATTAACAGCGTCAATAAGAAGGTACATACTACGATGTTTTCATTGAATATCCCCATCGCGTTTGTTTACTGTCCGTTTGATTCCTTTGCAATTAATGTAAGCTCAAGTGGGCATTCTAGTAACTGCTACTCTAGTAAATGATTGCGATCAGAATAACTGGCTTGTAAATCAATACCGGAATGTATTGGTTTTAATCTCACGTTGTTACCGTCCTTGCCATGTCATATGTATGTAGGTCGTTATCATTTAATCTGGAATTGTGCAGCGTCGAAGCTATACATGATACTCAATGGAAAATATCTGGAAGGCTTTAACAGTCACTGCTGACTAAAATGGCCTTGTCGCTTTGGATATTCCTGTATGTATGTATGTATGTATGTATGTATGTATGTATGTATGTATGTATGTATGTATGTATTTATGTATGTATGTCTGTATGTATGTATGTATGTATGTATGTATGTATGTATGTTTGTATGTATGTATGTATGTATGTATGTATGTTTGTATGTATGTATGTATGTTTGTATGTATGTATGTATGTATGTTTGTATGTATGTTTGTATGTATATAGGATAATGTATGTAGGACAATGTATGTATGGCAATGTACGTATGGCATTGTATATATGGCTATGTAATCATGCATGCATATATGTGACTTTGTCCAAAAGGCAAATGATATGCAGCGATTCAATTGTCAATTGTAGGTGGAATGATGTTCCAATTAAGGAATGAATGGTAACTCCCTCGCTTATTGTTCACTTATGATGTTAAAACAATTTTATATATAAAAGCTTCCTCCCTTCATTTTCAGAAATTTTCAGTAGATGTTGGTTATGAACGTTTCCTTGGTCCAGAGATTTTCTTTCACCCAGAGGTAATCATCGTCACATTATTGAAAATAGAAGTTAAGGCTACATAAGAAGCTATACGAACAACCAGAGCTAGCATGAAATAATTCGTGTCAAGTTCCAATTCAAGCCAACCTCCTCAATATGCAAACATTATGGTTTTCCATAAGTTGCGTAGAAATGAGAGATTTTAGTTGCATTTATTGACGAGAGAATAAGAAAAGCCAAGCCTCTTGACGCTGTATCGTAGATTTACATATATTTCCACAGCTTCCTTTATGCATCGTTCGACTTTGCGTCCTTATGTCTCTAAGGAGTATTTCAAAGCTTACAATCATGTGAAGGCGCCAATCAACACCCTGCATTTATCAGTTACACTATTTTTTACAGTTTTCAAATCCTGACTTCACTACGTCAATCTCCGAAGCGGTGGACAGTGTCATCCAAAATTGTCCCATTGACGTTCGTCGTCCTCTTTACAAGGTGAAGATTTCAAACTTGTATGATGAAAAGAATCCATTTAACATATCTTTTTCATGGCTGATGTTCTTCGTTCTTTGTGTCTTTGGTGTCGATTCTGTATAGTCTCGCATTTTAAGCCTGATATTTTCTAACGAAATTGTATCTATAAGGGCCAGAAACCTCTTACAGTCTTGGGAATGCTTTAAATATATGTTGTTTTATCTTCAGACTAAATTACAGTAATAATTGGTTGCGTGAAGTAGGCGATTTGCGGATTTCCTTAAGTTGCATTTCAACAGTTTCTGTTCCCCAAGTTCACTCTGCATGTTCCGTTAATCATTTGGCAAGGATAAAGTAAAAGAGAAAACCAACCATGGATAGGAGAGGGAAGAATGTCCAAAGGTCTATTGTGATTGAGCACCAACCTGGGCAACGGTCTTGTTGCCATTTCTTCCAAGTGAATTCGATGTCACGTTTCCCTCCTCCACCCACTCCTGAACGCTGTCTGACGCTCGTGAATTAATCTTCGCAGAACATTGTGCTGTCTGGTGGATCGACCATGTTCAGGGACTTCGGAAGGAGACTGCAAAGAGACGTGAAGCGTGTTGTTGATGCCAGGCTAAAGCAGAGCGAATCACTAAGTCAAGGCAGAATCAAGGTAATCACAAATACAACTTCACTATTGTCGTGGAACTGTTTGACGATCGCTCGCTCAAGGGCCAGTCCTTCTAATTCCACATGACCTCGTCGATTCTTACATGACAGTAGACACTGTAGTTCGGAACCTGTCGATTGTCCTGCTTCATAGCTTATCTCGTGTTTATGGTCTGTGTAGGAGAGATGTTTTCAAGAGCTTCTCAAAAGGAAGCTAGTTTGCATTGTTTCTGTTCAATTCTTCATACCAAACACTGTTTCGCGTCAATATGCTTTTTATACAAGCAGAAGCATACGTTATCAAACAAGGTTGCTCTTGCATGCCCTCTATCATTAATATGTTTTAGTCTACTTCTTGGTTCGTTACAAAATGATTTCGGCTTACACCAGTCTTGCGGCTGGTATATTTCGGACGCTTGTCGAAGTAGATTTACGTGTTGAAGCTGGTTTGGTTTTACCGTGAAAGAAAATTGAAAATGCGAAATGAAAATGCGAATTGAAAATGCAAATTGAAAATGCGAATTTGAAAATGCGAATCATGCAGAAGCTCTTCATGATCTTATGACTTTTGGAATAAAACTGGTGTGGTAGCATGACACTGACGTATAAGTTGGTAGATATATTTAGCCGTGGACAACGCAAGGCAGAGTCATCCCCAGTTGAGAAGTACTGTAGATTTTTGTAGCGTCTGTGGAAATTTTAATCACGATTTTCATGCTCCGTAACGAACATAGACTTTCCCATTAGTCCCCTGGTTATTTTCCTAGTAACATACCATTTCTGTATTCCAGCCCAAACCTATCGATGTTGCTGTTATCACCCATTCAATGCAACGATATGCTGTATGGTTTGGCGGCAGCATGCTCGCGTCAACTGTAAGTGCCTTTCTACTTATCTGTTCACCAGTTGCGCGTACTGCATTGCGTATGGCATCACGGACTTACGCCTAAGATATCCTGCTTCCCACTTCTCATTTACGATCGTCCTCTTACGAATAACATCCTGAGATGTCCAACCTTCATTTTACTGCCACAAGTTGAAATCGAAGAATGTAATTTTTCGAAGGGGAGATGGTTTTCCTGAAAGTTCAAAGCAGATTGTTGCTTGTTGCCAGGTGAACATCCATATTACAATGTTCAACTTGTAAGGCGCACAGCAAGGCGCAATATCATTCACCCCACGACATCCCACACAGCATATGACAGCAATCGTGAATATTGCGCTTCAAGTAATGCAATGTACAAATGTCTCCTCCGCGCAGAACTCTTCTTGTTAGCAGTCATCATGTATTATTATTTATCAATCACTTTAATCTCAGACTTGGTTGTCTGGTAAGATCTTTGTCTAATTTATCCATAAGAGCGAGTAGGAACAAATCACCAAGGCTCTCAAAGTTCCGAATCCTGTGTCTCTAAAGAGCCAAAAACCTTTCGCAAAGGTCTTGCCGTTCCAAATAGTGCTGTTTTCTCAATGGTTTCCATTGCGATCTTTACATCCAACTTTGAATGTATTTCTCAAACTTGTCCGAAATGACTCCCAATACTCTAACCACAACAGGTATCGCTGTGACTTCCTTCACTTGCCATATGCCCCTTATTTCTCCACTCAGCATCTGGTACTTTTCAATCTTTGCCCGTTCCTTTTCTTTCACTCTTGAATTTCCTGGTATGGCAATATCAATTTTTTCACTTCTTTGCTCCTCTTAATTATCATGATTATTATTTTTATCATCATTATTATTTTTTCATCGTTTGTCATTTCTTATTTCCAAACAGCCCGAATTTTACACCGTTTGCCACACAAAAGAGCAATATGACGAATGTGGTCCAAGCATTGCAAGGCACAACCCAGTCTTTGGTACAATGTCATGAAGAGAATCAAGTATTTGTGTCATATGGCTTCTTAAATTAATAAACCTTTGACTGAACACAAGTGGCAAATTTCGTTACGTATTCTCTCCAACGCCTCTGTTATAACGGATGAGCCGTACCAGACAATTAAACGGCAACTGTTACATGTATCATAGGATCGTCTCTTCTCAACTCATTTTTCCTCGCAACTTCATCCAGAAATGGCCGTGTTACTTATGTTGGTAGATCGGTTAGTTCACCGATTGGGTTACTGATGAGATGAGTGACTGGTTGGCCCGGAAATTCGTCATGAAGTCATTTCCTTTTATCCGAAACCTCTCATCAAGATAGTGAAATATTTTCACCATCCCGAAAAGATAATGCAGCAGAAAGAAGCTCCAACGAATGCCCATTTCGAAGGATGAAGATGCGCGAAATACCATGCCTAATGTAATGATTTCTTTGGAGCTCTCTCTATCTCTTCCGTAATCACTAGTAATGCTCGCTAATAGCCAGTTACTCGCACGATTCCTCTCCGGCAGTTGATTTATTGTATTCCCTCGATAATGAATTCCAAGACGTTCGTCTTCGTAGATGTATCTAGTTTTATATAAACCACATTTTCCATTCTTTAAAATCTCTTTTACATTAACTACGTTCATCTCTGGGTTTCATTCTGTCGGGTTCGCGTGTGCAGCGTTTCGAGATGTTTCAGGTGTCAGGATAGCTCAGTTGTAAGTCACTTGCCCGTTGATCTTATAGTCTGTGGTTCAGCCTGACATCTAGCTAAGCTTTCACCTTGGGCGAAGAGAGCTTCCAGCTCCTGTAATTCCAGGCTCATGAATCACGAGGTGTGGTCACATCGGGAGGAAAGACCTGGTCACTGCTCGATAAGCAAAAAGCCTCTCCGTGTCAAAAATTTACCTTCTGTTGTCAGATGGAGGAATGATAAAGTGTTTTGCGATCCCGAATAATCTGCTCTGTCTAATACTTTCAAACGTTAATTACTAAGTGCATCAATCATAAGAGCTTGCAGGACCATTATTTTGCAAGAGACTAGCTCTTTCTCGATGGAAGCTTCTTCTTTGACTTTGGCCAGGAATTACAGATTCACAAGCTGATTTATGTCTCGATAGAATATTAACGCATAAGGACAGCGAAAGATCTTGACATTTTTAGGCTAATCTTTAATCAGATGCCATGGCTATAGTCACTTCATAATTCCATTTGATTCAATGTACGCAGGTATTCTCCTCTTCAATGCATTTAACAGGCAGTCTCATTCGCCAATGTTCCCTTTGCTTGTGGTAATTGCATTAGCTCTAAGAATACTTTTGAATGGATAAAGGAAGGAGATTTGCTCAAGATCTAGTCAATGATTTCTGGTCCCAAGCAAAAAGCTGTGGCTATTTCCAGTTTGGTTCTATCGGATCTTTTCGCATTTCTTCGGCCAGCTTAATTTTTACAACTCGTCCATTAATATGCGAATGAGCGAGAGGGAATTTCGTGCGGTTCTTTATTAGCATAACCTCGGGATTCAAGCTTCTTTATTATTTACAATGCCTTTAGCCATGTAGGGTAATCCATTTGCCAACACCTGCTGGTTGTGATTGCTACCGTTATTTCAGTATGCGTTCCATTAATACAGCAGTTTCAGGGTGACTTAATTGACGTCATGACTGCAGTCTTTCTTGCCCTGGGCGGGGTTTCCCGTTCCTCCAAACAGTGAAAGGTATCTATGATAATTGTTTGTTGATTTTAGGAATTTCACCAGTGAATGAAAGTCCCGCGGCCTGGACAAGTTAACGAAACTTGTCTCTAATTGCTATTCTCTCCCCGTTACACTTTCTGTCTCGCACAGTCTCTCTCTCTCAGAGTCTCTCCCTCTCAGAGTCTCTCCCTCTCAGAGTCTCTCTCTCTCAGAGTCTCTCCCTCTCAGAGTCTCTCCCTCTCAGAGTCTCTCCCTCTCAGAGTCTCTCCCTCTCAGAGTCTCTCCCTCTCAGAGTCTCTCTCTCTCTGAAGGTCTCTCTCTCAGGATCTATCTCTTTCTATCTATTTACACTGCAGCAAATACGTATTTGACTGCACTTTCTGCATCGAAATTTATTAAAAAGCGAAGGGTAAAGAAATCTAAAAATGTGAGCATTTTGATATAGTTAGACTACCAACGAAGCTAATCTCGAATGTCCCTGTTATCTCGACGTCAGGCTTACTGTTGGAAATGCTTGTTCTCCCATAATCCATTGAGCGCTTGAGCAATCTTCACGTTGTTTTGGATGGTATTCTTTTAAGGGGATGAGAAAGTGGAATTTTCCATAGATATTGCAAATTCGAATGCTTCTATTTTCGGTTTTTAGGGCAGTTTTTAGTTTCATTTACAATATCAGATCAATTTGAATATTCCAGGGTGTTAATTGTCGGTATCAGCCGACCAGAGAAATATCCTTTTGCGCCAGACCAAGGACCTTCTTCTTTGCCAAGTTGGGTCGCCGCACATGCCGTCTGCTCCACGGCAATCTATACTACAGGTTAGATGACCCCGAATCCTGCTACTCATGCGTTGAGTTAGCGTCGAGTGGTATCGAACCTGAGACGTTTGTGATTCCTAAGCGAATGCTAAATCGTCTGAGCTACCGATCCACACAGGTCGAATGCAGGTTTTGGAATGCCAACTCATCAAAAACATTCAAATTGAAGATACATGATATGCGGGTAGGTGGAAAATTTCATGTCTGAAATTTGTTGGTCAGGTTGACAAGGAAACCATCTTGTTACCATTTTCGAAATGATACGAGAGTCACTCCGGCATTATCGAGGCACTTTCTGGCAGATACAGGGCTCAGATCTTCCGGCGTTTTCAAATTAACCACCGCCATAGTCCACGCAAAGTTTCGTGCGATAAGTCCAAGCGGGGAAGTGCAAAGGGATTTGTTGCAGATGGAAAGAGCCACTGGGTGAACTAGAAAAACGGTGGCTTAAGTCGGTTGTAAAATGAAAGGTAGTGCATTCTGTGCTTGACCTCATTCACAAGTTTCTCCGCTACTTTCTCCGCTACTTGCAGAACGAAGCTAATTATAGTTATTGATATGATTATTGAGGGAGATGCCAGACTCGATTGTCGGGCAAGGCCTCAAAGATCTTTGCTGTGGTACCGCCGTGCGTTTTTTATGTAAAATGAGATTCATACCAGCTGTCTACATGGCTGCGGATGAACAGACAAAATGTTCTGATTACGTTGCAAAAGTGTATCTCGGTCTTTTCTCGCAATAAGCGCTTGCAAGAAAGGCATTCTATCATAGAACCTGCCGTGCAACTTAGCAAAATGACGCCCACTTTTATGCCTCCCGACTAATGCTTTATTATGGTGCCGTGGTGTAGTGGTTAAGCATGCGAACTCACAGCACAGGGTTTGTCAGTTCGATTCCTCCATGTGTCACTTGTGAAACACCATTGGTGAGGAAGGGAACGGCCCTGTCTCTGGTTTCTGCTACGCTTGAAATCGAGTATGCAACGCAGTAAGTAATGCTTTTGCATGCAGTTTGCAGTTTGTAAAGAAGGCTACTTTTCATTGCTTTATGAATGGCATGGCCGTTATGTTCGATGCTTCTCTGCTAAATTGAAGAAATGTCTTTACGAGTAAGCCGCTTCTTGTGCTAAAGAGATTACGCGAAGGGAGTTAGATGTACCTGTCTGTTAATTGAAGTAAAGATCCGATTGCTTTTAATGTGCTCTTAGCAAAGCCCTTTTTTATCGCCAACCTCATCCAAAGTCATTGGCCGTATCCCAGAAACGAGTGACTATGAGAGAGCATGCTTAGTGCCAATGGAATGCAGCTAAAGGTACGCAAGAACCTCAGGCTACCTGTGTACGAAGGAACTTGGCCATGCATCTAGGTTCAATTGAGCTGGTGTCAGACATGGGTAAGTGGACTTGATGAACTGCTTGCGTTTCGATGGTGACGCAAGTAGCAAAGCAAACGCCGCCGGTTATTATTTTCAGCGTGAACACCACAAACACTTATCTTCAATCAGTCAAAACGAATGCTGAATCACTCAGTTCTTAGAAATATGAACCATCGACCTTGTGAATGTCCATTGCGACATTTTCTCATTTCAGTGTCCTCGATTTACAAAAACTGCAAAAACTGCCTGTTGGCCTTCCCTATTTTCGCTCCGTTCCTCTTCCCTCGTTAGCCTCTGTTCCACTCGAGTGGGATTCTCGGTACAGATAAGCGTTCGTCTGCATCCATACTATGTATAGTCTGTAAAGGAGACTGCCCCATTTTTTTTACAGCCGGATGGTTTCCATGGTGCCAGCCATCGTTTGTTTTTCCGGCCTTGTTATCCACACCATGAATCCACATCCCCAGATGCTCGGTTTTCTCATTTCGGTTCCGTCTTGTTCTTTCGTCCCTCTCTTGAATATATATATATTTGTATATGAAAATTTGAAGGGCTGTATAGTCAGAGTACTTACTGCGATTAGGCAGATCAGTATAATTTAGAGTCAAGCATTAAAAACGAATTTTAGTTTGAAGTACTTGACTCTGAACTATATTTATACATATAAGCATACGTATATAGAGCTGCCAAAATGCAACACTTTTAGAACGATACCCCGAGGAGCAAACGACTTGACTATCCTGGGGCCATTTAGACACAAAGATTGATAAGGAGAGGAAATGAAAAAATTTCACCCTTTTTTCTTGCATTTTTTCGGAGGAAAATTCTTTATTCGCAATGCGCATCACTTTGATGTAAAAATTTTCAAAAAGGGAGCCTTTTATTAAGTAAACTGCTCTTTCAATAGCCATTAGAATCCCAACGATGACATAAAAGCTTCTTAAAGTGTTTAAGATAAAGAAACACTAAACGTGAAGTCATGATTCATTTTGCATACTCAAGTCAAGTACGAGTATAAAAGATCTCACAGCATTTTCTCTCAATAAGCAGAGCATTGTGGCTATTAGATGTTCTGATTGAAGACAGCTTTGGACTCCATATTCCGTAACTTCAGAAATGATCTAAAATGGTTTCTCAGGCAATCGAACTCAGAGATCTGTCGCTTTTTTTCAGTTTTTAATGATCAATCTGGCAGTAGTTTTCTTTTTATCAAACTGAAATTGTGCAGCCGTCAGTGTCTAATAGTCATTGTCCTTTGCTCAGAGCAAGAGCGCGTCCTCTGATCAACTATACACACCAGTCAAGGATGACCATGGTTTTACACTTAGCCTAATTTGTTTAAGACTCCGTTTCCAATTTCCCTCCAGCACGACTAGTATGCTACTGAACTGCGAGAGAAGCCTCTTAATAAGACATATCCCTGTGTTTGCTCGCAATGGAGCAAATTTACAATAGGGGTGTATTCGTTTGCGTTGTAAAAATTCTGATATTGCCGAAGGCTTGGGAGAGCGTCGTTTGATGCAGGGGAAGTCAAAGATAGCTAGTCATTGAGTAAATTGCGATTCTGTGTTGCTTTATCCATGTATCAACAGTTTCCAATTCTTCTCATCTGCATAAGCTCATTGTTTGATCTAGTTCTTTACTTCCAAGTTAAATTTGCGCAAAATATTTAGTTAAAGCAAGTTTTTATTTTTACTTCATTGACAGAGGTGGAAGGCACTCACTTCGACGACGTGGAATTTTGAATGATTAATTGATTGATTCTGCACCTCTCTGATCCCTATCTTTCATAGTCGGCTTTGTTTCCCCCAGTTACTTGCAAACGAATTTGTTTAAATCATTCATTCATCTCTCCATTAGCAGATTGACTGTCACATTATGCATATATGATAGTGACTCTCTCGCGACATGTCTGACACCTTGAGCATAGTAGGAGAGAAGTGAACGATCTAGTTTCCCGGCTTGGTGCATGTACTCACAGATTTCACGAAGAGAAGGCCTTCATTCATCATGGCATCCATGCATGATGGCCTTCCCTTATAACCATTACTATGACTGCTGCAGCAATGGATCGATTGATTGATTGATTTTTTGAATAAGTGATTGATTGTATTGATTGTGTGATCATTCAAGTTGACGATTTTTTAGCTGATTCATCAATTTATCATATCAAATAGTGTACCATTGAATGATTGAATAGATAAATGATTGATCATCATTTAGCTTAGTTAATTATTTCTTTGTCTATTCAATGTCTTGAATGAAAAGTGAATGAACTGACTAATCAATTACAATTAATTGTTGGTTGGTCGAGTTGTTGATTGATTGGTTTCTCTTCTGACTGATTGATTGATTGATTGGTTGATAACTTGATTTATGGAGTGATTGATGGTCTAACTTTTTAATAATTCGATTGATAGATTCATTGATTGGTTGATTACATGATTGACTGAATACATGGCTATTTGGAGAATCAGTTGGTTCGCTAATTTATTTTACATTTGATCTATTGATATCCCTTACTACATTCTCGGAATCTCATGATACCTTCCTTGTCATTCTCTAATACCGTTGAAGTGGAAAACGCACTTTTTCAATTGTGCATCAAGTTCCGCATGTTGATGTGCCAGTATTTGGCATCGTGCATTATGCTAATCTTGAAATTCGACCTTTGATACGGGCTTCGTTGGCATTTAAGACACTTGATCATAGACCAGTCCGTGACGAAAGAAAGGGTATCAAATTTTAAAGCTAGCTTTGAAGGGCTTTCTCTTTCGTGATATAGATCAAGTGTCTTGTTATACGGAACTACTTTGCGATTTGAATGGTAGAAAAATTTGCCGCTAGTCGGAAAAGTTTAAAGAGGCCATCCACCTTTCAATTGCACAGCTTGAAGGGGTAAGTTTTTTGGGATGCTCCTCCATCTCCTTTGATTACGGTGCACCATTACTTGATATGTGTGTTGAAAATATTCAATTTATTTTGTACTGATTAATTTGCTCAATAGGTAGGGTTAATTTTATCATTTAAGAACCTTCGTGTTGCATGATTAAAGTCAACCAAAATGATTGTTGAGTATCCACAAGGATAAATGTTGAAAAGTGCAATAAAATGCCTAAAAGGGCTGAATTATAGAATTAGCGAAAATTAGAGGTATGTGTCTCTTAAGAAGGAAGTCAGTTTGTACGCAATTTGGTGAGCTATCAAAAATCCTTCCTTCTTGGACTGATAAGCTGTTGCGTTGTATCAACTGCTTTAGCTTCTCCCACTTAATTTTATGCACCATTTCAAGCGATGCAAACATGGATTGTGATGCAGAAAAGGCGGAAAATTGTTCTCTCCGTTATGGGAATACAGTCAGCCTTGTCTACTTCGAACTCGTGTAATTCGAGCTTTTGCTAATTCGAATAAAATTTGGATGCCCTTGAAAATCTCGTAGCAAACAACTTCCATGATTCGAATCTCTGTAATTCGAACTTTTTGCAATTCGAACATTTTTACGATGCCCCAGAGAGCTCGAATTAGACAGAGTTGACTGTCTGTGACCTTCAGCCTAATTAGTAATGTTGGTTTGCAAGTAATATCTCTCTTATTCAGGTCCTCCTTCAACAAGTCATGCTTGTACTGCCTCTATTTGCACGTTTTCCTTTGCAAGGATGGAAGTGTTATGAACACAATGCCAGATTCTCATGAGCTAATTGATACGAATTTCCATCAATGCATAGGGCTTTTGCTAGAGATTCAGTTGTGGCAAGCAAAATTGGGGACTTGCTGATGAAGTTTTTAAAACCAGGAAATCTCATATAAAAAACTTATATCAGTTAACGGTGTTTTATTTGATTGGCTTTTATTTTGCCATTAACAGCTGAATCTTTTTGGTTATTCACTGTTGACATTTCCGCCTTTGGTAGGTCACTCCCACGCAACTCTGCGCCAGCAATAGATTCCCTTAAACTGTATATAAGATCTTAGGACAGGAGTCGATCACGCGATATGGGACCAAACATATCTAGTTAAGCATATCTCTTTACTGAACGCTGCCCTAGACATTGCTTCTTCGATCAAAAGATGGTGTGAAGATGAATGCAGTCGTGAATTTATCTAGTACAGCACGAACAACAAACGGTTTTAATTCAAACGAAAATTTGTGGGATTAGTGGTTGGAGAAATTGATAACTTTCTATATCCATTAGGACAGGATCAGTTTCCAGCAGGCTAAAGATGGACGTTAAATCATGACTAGCAGTGAAATTGCGTTACACAATGTGGCAAACCAAGGAGCGAGATGAAAGCGATTGTTTACAGATGGAAACATTAATAATCAAAAGCATTTGCTTCCTTTATGGCATCACGGTCATTCTCCGAATCATCTAGGATAAAGGAGATCACTTAGGTCATAACGATCAAAAGTCATGATTTTAGATAATTTTTCCTACTTGCATTCGTATTTCTTCGAGTGCAGACAGAACAATGGTTCCAGTGGCGGCGCCAGAGGGGTAGCCCACCCCCAGGAAAGAAATCAAGCCTTTGACCGATCGTTACCAAACGCAGGCTTCTGTGAATTGACCATCTAGCCCCCCTGGCGAAGCCTCTGAGTGCTTCTTGAAATTATCACGACCCATTTCCTTGTTAAAAGGATAATTCCATAATGTAGGCCTACACATTAGGGGTATGAACGTTTCATAGCCTCATATGGCCATGTGTCTATGACCTGAACAATACTGGTGTGTATACATGGCAAGCAATCTTCGAGAGATTAAAGCTGCGTGCTATGGGACAGATCACAAAATATGAACGACTCAGTGAAAGCGTCTGCACCACTTTGCTAAGCCATCTGGCCTCGCGCCTTCTCCACCCTTCTGTAGAGCACCCCTCTACCCCCGCCTGCCCTCAGCGAGTTCCTCCCTCCCTCCCTCCCTTCAATACCCACCCACACCCAAGGCCAACAGGTCCCGTCTGGTGACGTCACCAATAATGATGATTACAGTCAAGGAATATTTATCCAGGATATGCACTTCAACAATCAAATTGCTTCCATTGTCACCAAGTCTCCATAAACCTATATAGAAATAACAGGAGAAATATTTCGTTAATAACACTTTGAAGTCTTATATCACCAAATTCTATGAAACCTTATGTAGCATCGACATACGATAATGCAATTAACATTATACCACCCTTAAACGAAATTTATTAGAAATAATTGCATCAAATGCAGCTTTTGACTTTGGTTGAAATTACTTCGCCAACAGTGATTCATGACAGCCCTTAGCAATCTCGGTGCATGAATGGTATCTTGTGTTTGGATGGTATTTTGTATCCAGTTCATGGAATTCTCTGAGCAGAACATTTGAAAGCTCCGTCCTTCTACAGTCTTGAAAGTTCGCCCTACGATGATTTCGTCCACAATTGGAGAAATCCTTTGAATCACCATGCTGTGAAATTCAACCAGCTTTTTGTACATATCGTTACTGTTTCTAAAACACCGCTGCCTGGGCTGGTTGCAGTGCCCACGCTTTGTTATATGAGTAAAATGCATCCATTTGATTTATTGCTGCTTCAATTGATAGGCTCTTTGTGCGGGTCCTTCTTTTATCTATAAACCTTGGTAGTCCCAACCAACTATTAAGTCAAAGGAACAATGGAAAGCTGATCGAGAAAGACTTATTTCTCTTACGAAGACCACCAAGTAAGTTCTAATATACTATCCCCAAATAGTTGGATCGTTCTTATTTCTCGTTTTCACTCTACAGATTCATGCATGTGCAAAAAAATCGATTCATGTTTTTTCAAGGGAAACTAGCTGGTAGTGTCCGCTCGTCTCTGCCATTACCCGTTTGGAAGTTGCTTTCTCCGCTTCGCTTCCCTTCCCTAGTGGATGTCGTTTGTTGTGATTCATTTCTCCCAATCCTTTCAAGGCGTTACTATTCACACATTCTCTGCCCTCCCACAATCGCTGAGAGGATTACGTCACACGAAGGAGAGACCTGTGGGTTGTAAAATGGCCCTGTCACTTCGCCTCTCTTATGAACAGCTATCTGACGGAGCCCTCGTGAATTTTCGCCAAATATTGACAAAAGGAGAATTGCCTATTCAAAATGTAAAAGTTGTTCTTGATAAGTGTTTGAGCCTTGCATAATGGCAAAGATCCATGTTGCTAACACGTGTAATCTTTTCTTTTATCCGAAAATCAGTGCGGATTTACAAAATAGCAGTGCGCCTTGTACTGAGTGTTCCCAAAAGGCCACTATAGCAAAGGAATGCTTTGATCCGAGATTCACACAACACCAGAGTCATCGTACTACGGTCCAAATTGCAACGGAGATCTTCATTTTTCATTTTCATGAACGGGATTGGTAACAGAAGCTGCTTGCTACAATGTTATCGCGCGCACAGCAAGGGATAAATTCGCTAAACACGTGCTTATACAAATATTGGAAATGACGGCTGTTCATCGCCATGGTGCTGACTATTTTGAAATCACATCGGTGAGTGCTTTATTATTGCCAGAGAATTCGACGGTGTTCTTTAAGTATTCGATGCAGGATTCCTTTAGGGATGAAATGCAGGCCCACCGTTTCGACCGAAGCTATTGACGTCAAGGCAAATACCAGTCAATATCTCATGCTATTTCTTGTTGTTTGATTTGGATTTCAACGTCGGGAAAAGTTGTATTGATGAATAAGATTAAATGCAAATATAAAATGTTTGGTTTCTTCTTTGCAGAATGAAACTGCTAAATCACCATTTTACACCTGAGGGGGGAGAGAGTTGCGTTAACTTTGCATTTCCCTACTTCCCTGTCTGAAAGAAGATGTATTTTCTTTGGATGTAAATATTACACACCTAGGCCCATAAGCTCATTCCATTGCCCTGTAAGCCGCTCTATTCCTCTGTTTTTTGTGGTCGTATATTTTTAAAGATAATTGAACAGACGATTGGGACCAGCTGTTTAACACTAGTCAAGCGTGTTTGTCTTAAAGGACAGTTTACTTTGAAGATGCCTTCCCCACAAGGTATCCCCAATAACTATCATCGCACCTGACCCCGAAGAAGGAGGTCTTGGTTCAATTTCCCTTTCATTCACATACCAACGTGTTTATGAACACAAAGCGCCTCCTCAAAAACAAGCACGTAGATATCAATGACCGTTAGAAATTCTATGATACTTAAAAAATCATCTCTTCTTCGCTACTCTTTTTATCTAGAAATTAGGTTAGTAAAAAAACCAAGGTATCGTTAGTTTGAATACACGCAACATTTAGCAAACAGTATGTTAAAAGGCAGCGGGAAGCCATATCATAAAATCCACTTTCCTAGAAAAAACTCGAAGCCCTGTCTCTGGTTTCTGCTACGCTAGAAATCGAGTATGGGACACAGTTTTTTAAGTTTAAGGGGTGGACGTTTTTCTTCATCCTTGGTGGCTTTTGCTCGCTGATCTTGTCTCCAATAATCAGTCCTACAAGCCTGCTGTCTAGGAAACAAGTCTAATATATTCTAATATATTACGGTGGCGTGGCCGAGTGGTTAGGGTGCCGTGTTTTGAATCATACGAGGTCTACTCACGTGGGTTCGAATCCCGTCGTCGGAACCACTAACCACGAGCCAACAGTCAACTCAGCTGTCCATCCTTCCGAGGTCGGTAAATTAGTGCTCAGAAATAACTATGAGGGCACAAGCACTGGACACACATTGATAACAGCTAATCTAAAGCTGGAATGTTTCATCCAATATAAAGATTCGGAAAAAAAGAAAAAAAAATCCCCCCCCCCCTCCGAATCTTCATGGCTGATCTACAAGATTTTGCGAATTCAAAAATTGAAGGCATGATGTGAGTTTCCAGCAGATAAATCCAGCAATGTTTGGGTAAAACAACTCCAGCAACAGAAAAGCCTCTTAGCTTACCTTGTTGGTCCCGTGTTCTCAACGAAAGATCTTGCAATCTTAAAAATGAGAACGCTGCCATTTTGAAAGTAGTCATTTGATGTTTTCGAACAAATTCTAACTGTTGTAAAAAGGCTTCTTTGCAGAGCATTTCGATGGTACCTTCGAGCAGAAAAATAACGAAAAGGATCTCCTGTTTTGGGTTGACATTTTCATAATTCTTATAGTCAAGGGGTCTTGCCAAAAAATGTATCTTAAAGTTCGAGACTGATCCGTTATGTACACTATTTTGATGACGCATTTGCAAAATTTGTTTTTAACACTAAGAATAATTCCATTTCTTGAGCACACCACATGAAGGAATGCCTTATTGTGATTCAGTTGATAACTATCTCTACTTATGGTGCAAACACGTGTCGACTCACACTGAATAGCGACGTTCACATTGTCTTTTGAGTCTGCTTTCAAAAGCTGTGGGTTTATGGTTCCAGCAATGGCTTCAGAGTGGTGTAAGGATGGCTCATTCGTCAAGGCACTTGATTTCAGGCGCTAAGCGGTCAATAGCTCCAACACCACTTCATGCATAACTTTCTGTAAGAATGAGGAGAGTCGCTATTACTCTGTAACTCCAGGTGTATGAACCACGAGGCGAAGTCGTTACATTGTGAAGAATGAATAGGACACTGCTCGATAACCATAGCTCCCATGTTTCCTGAAATCTGCTTTCAGGTGACATGACTAGAAAAAACAGAAGATTGACTCCCTGTTGATCGTGAGGATTTCATGTAATTCTAATCGTGCGTGGGCTAAAAAATCTTCTTAATATTTTTTCCCACCTTAAAGCCCTTACCAAAAGATCTTACATTTTACACAGAATCTCATTCTAAACTTGAGCAAACATTTGATTCTATGTGTTCTGATGATGTGCAGTACAGGGGTGATCAAACGATTCAATATCTCACTGAACAAGCATTTACGTATGTATGTATGTATGTATGTATGTATGTATGTATGTATGTATGTATGTATGTATGTATGCATGTATGTATGTATATGTATGTATGTATGTATGTATGTATATGTATGTATGTATGTATGTATGTATGTATGTATGTATGTATGTATGTATGTATGTATGTATGTATGTATGTATGTATGTATGTATGCATGTATGTATGTGTATGTATGTATGTATGTATGTATGTATATGTATGTATGTATGTATGTATATGTATGTATGTGTAGTTCGCCACTATCATTGTATTTACAAGTTATATAAGTTGAAGGTAATAAGGTAGAAAAAAGAAAGTTAAAAACAATGCTAAGAAACCCCCAACTTGAGTGGCTTGGATAGCATTAAAATTTCAAACAGACTTTATTTCCATAATTTTCTCCGTAGAAGTATCTTCTGGTTCAACAGGAAAGAGAACGAGAGAAAAAAGAATGATGCAGGAATTTTTTACTGTCGTCGGTTACAAGCCGGTCCTTAGTAGTAGCAGTATATGTCATCTTCCTTGTTTTCCTGCGAGACTGAATCATTCTTTCTCCAAGCGACACATTGCCATCATGTCAATGAATTTGATTTTGGAATATAAGGGCAATTTGCTTAGTTGTTAACGGATATTTCTACAGCTTACAAGTTCCCCTTTTAAGCACGCAAGAGGACGTTTCTCTTCCTTGGTCTGTCTACTCAGCAATTCATAGGTACCTGGCGTAAAACTGCAGGTGAAAAGTGGCGAGCAAAAGAACTGGGCCACCCTACCTCACCATTCCCCAGCTCACAATGGCACATCTCAAACAAGGCGCTCTCAAACACTCAATTCGAGTATAAGACTCAAATTTTCTTGCCGATTACCCAAGCTAGTAGCTACTATTTGTATGGCAGCTGATATGTGGTTCTGGTCTCCTTACCTCCTTATCACAAGGCAACGCGTTAGGATTGCTTCAACACAATTCAGATATGTTTATCTAAAAAGGGCAAAATGCATCCAGTTTCTATGAAGCACATAATACTGACTGACTGACGTTTTCACAGCTTGATTGAAATTTTGCGCTAATCCATGAAGCACCGAAATGAAATTCTAAGGTAGAAGTAACATGGTCTATGTGAGTAACACTGCATAGCATACTCGAATTCGAGCGTAGCAGAAACCAGAGACAAGGCTCTGGCCGTTTTCTAGGGAAGTGGACTTTATGAGGTACTTGCCCGTTGCCTTCTTTTCCAATTTTTTTTATTGTTACAAATTGAGGGTTCGAATTCACAACCACTGTGTTATGAGTCAAAATGCTGAACCATTACACCACGGCACCACTTATCTAGAGATCATGTCTTGCAATACGGATTTTTAGATATTGAGAGTACATAGAAAGCGAAAAGCAGAAGACCAAAAAGCAAAAAATAGTGCAATGGGTTTTTTCTACTTTCGCAAGAATCCTAAGGGCGCGTACCAAAAGACCTGAATTAGGCTGATGTAAGCAGAGTTGAGCTAGCCTCGTTTTCATGTGAAAGTAATTATATAATATGATATTTTGTTGGTAAAGTTTTTTTGTCAGTTCATAAAAAGTAGCGTGAAGGAAAGTTTACTTTACTGTCGATGTCTGAACAACTTAAAAGATACAACCTTGGCCGATACATCTCTTTTCTACATATCAAAGCTAACGCAGGAGTGAAATCTTGCAGTCAACGAGAAGCTGATTATCTCTCAACTGCCTACTGCCTCCTCTCTCTTTGTGAACTACTCATCTTATAATTTGTTACATACTTTGAAAATGCTGAATGCACAATTGACCAAGGCTAACCTCAACTTCTGCCTTGTCTCAGTTTATTGGTGGATCGAAAGACAAAAAAGTGTACAACGTTCGCCACAAGGACACAAGAGAGCTGCTTGAGATGCACGTCATACCAAAGAAAGACGTGCAACAACAACAACAGTGCAATCCTTTATTGGTTGCGACAACATTCAAAATTCCGTTCATGGTTAATCTCAGGTATGTCTGCATCTTATCGGGCTGACGAATTACGTTGCAACGCACATCACTGCGCTGCATGGCATGGCATTCTATTGTATTTCATTGCGTTGCGTTACATCATATTCTATTGTATTTCATTGCGTTGCTCTATTGTATTTCGTTGCGTCGCATGGTATGGCATTCTATTATATTTAATTGCGTTGCGTTACAACAGATTCTATTGTATTTCATTGCGTTGCGTTACATCATATTCTATTGTGTTTCATTGCGTTGCTCTATTGTATTTCGTTGCGTCGCATGGCATGGCATTCTATTGTATTTCATTGCGTTGCGTTACAACAGATTCTATTGTATTTAAATGCGTTGCTCTATTGTATTTCGTTGCGTCGCATGGCATGGCATTCTATTGTATTTCATTGCGTTGCGTTACAACAGATGCTATTGTATTTAAATGCGTTGCATTGCAAACTAATGCATAGTAATTCATAGAATTTTTGCACTTTAACATATTACATTGCATTGTATTGCATTGGAGGCGACATGGCAGGCATTTCTTTAACTTTCATTGCATTTTACTGCCTTTGCCTCATTATGTGCTACCGGTTGCACTGTGCTGTTATCAAACTTTATTGCATTGCATTTTATTGCATTTCATTGCATTTCATTGCATTTCATTGCATTTCATTGCATTTCATTGCATAATATTGTATTACATTGTAACATATTGCATTGTATTGTGTTGTATTGTATCATGTTGTATCGTGTGACCAGACGTAGCTACTACACATTAATTTCTTTTCAACCGTTATCCAATAGCCGTAGCCACGCACTAAACAAATTTCAAGCTTTAGATTGTTGGTTTATGGATAACTTTAAACTGGTGGAAATCAATGGAAATCCCCATTGCCTGCAATTAGATTTGTACAGGATTATTGTGGTATTTATCTAATTTGCGAAAACAAGTCAAATATTTGACTACGTCTCGTTTTTTTATCTGATACCAATTGCAAAATACGTGCGAGTGCATTCAGTTGGTTTCAAACAATAACAGGATTGCTTGATGAAAGATTTACCCGATAACTCTATCAGCAAATTCGACCCTTTTACACATCTCCGTTCAAGCCGATACCAGCTTTCTGAAGAATGGCGGAAATTTGAAGAGAATTCGCCCTGCAGTTGGCGCGTCTTAAGTGTTGTTCGTCTTTCGTTTCTCGAAAATGACCATTGAAATTGGGATTGGCTAATTCTGATGAGTCCGGAGGTGGAAGCCCCCCCCCCCCCTACACTGACGGCAGAAGCAGTTGCAATCTACTGTCTAACTGTATGCCAAAATCACCGAAAGATAAGAACAGGCCACAAATCGAAAGATGAGTCTGAATTTACAAGCAATAGGACAATGGCAAGGACAATTCATTGTTATGATCACTTTAGTCGTAAGACGCATTTGTCCACAGTGTCTTCAACTGCACCTGACTCGCTCCCGTATATACATGTAGATATGCGAACAGTGAAAAGTCATCCAGGTTCAGAGGCTTCTTACTGACTAGACTTGCTAACATGATACATCGCTTTGTGCTCACCCATAATTACCGTGAGAAAACGAGTCTCCGCCCCCGGAGTTTTAGGCTCCCAGTTGGAGGCAATGCTCTTCTGCCGCATATTTGGTAGCATCAAATTTGTCAACAAACCGTAGCGATTCAGTAACCTGATTTTAACTATCAATATCAAAATTGACAAGACCCGAAAGAGCTAGCGAGCTTTTATCGGAGTAAGCATTTTTTGCTTACTATCCATGTAACTTTTACGATTGTTTGAGAGAAAGAGACTGAGAGAGAGAGACTCTGAGAGGGAGAGACTCTGAGAGGGAGAGACTCTGAGATTGAGAGACTTCGAGAGGGAGAGACTCTGAGTGAGAGAGAGACTCTGAGAGAGAGAGACCCTGAGAGAGAGACCTTAAGAAAGAAAGAGAGAGAGAGAGAGAGAGAGAGAGAGGGAGAGAGAGAGAGATACAAAAGTATTGTTCTTTGAGCGAACCACATCTATTTTGTAATTGTAAAGATCAGTCAAAATTTGACTACTTTGCCCAATTTCAAACTGAAAGCCTTTCCGCAAATAATCGCAAAGTAGACCTTGCTTTCAATTTGGAAAGGGAATTATAGTAAATGCTACCCACACATAGGCTAATCATTTTGAGCTGAAACAGCTAATGGCGTTGAACGAAATCGCAAATGCAGAATCCGCATCGACTAAGTGGAGTTTTATTGATCGTAATTGTGCGCAAGTGCGTAATCTCAATGTCTCCTTACCAACTCACTTAAACTTCCTCCATTTTTCTCGATTTTCCAGAATCATTACCGTCAATGGAAGACTCGTTCACACCCTAATCCACGAACTCTGTCTCGCAAATCATCATCCATCCCTAGAACATGCAACTTATGGCACGTCTTGCCCTCCTCTTGCTTTCCTGGATCTTACAACTTGCCATCTTTCAAATCCAAGATCATTAAACTTGATCTGATCTGTCTCTCCTGTTAACCTTTCGCTTTCTTCTTTCTTCCTTTGTTGAGGCATCGTATAGGCCACAATGGCCTTTCCCCAACATAACTCACGAAAAAAATTGATCATGTACTCATAGAGCCTCTAGTGGCATTGACGCGAATTTTCGTCACCTCATCCATCAATATAAGAGATCGAATCTCATATAGACATATGTTGACGTCATTCTTCCAAATTTTTGGATGCATGAATGTGATGCGAAACAACGGTAAGTTTACTGTTGTGAAGACGAGCAAAAACCTGACTTACGTGGATTTTAGTCGTTGAGTTATCGGATAATCTTATTTAACATTGTCGGTATGAATTACAGTCCTTGGAATTAGAGCCTGGAAATTAACTCAGCATATTTTTTCTGTGCATTTTCTCACGAAGAAATCAGAGCCACTGGTAGGTGTGCAAGGGTTCACCCATAGGTACAAACCTATTATAATCAGTCATCTTCTAGATTCAATCTTCGTATCATCAATATTCCTAGGCGACATCGACTCACTAAGATTGGTAGTTTGATTTTGGTATCTTTGGAAGTCTTCAGTGACACATATTTGAGTAAATACAATGCAAAGATGCATGATGAAAGTCAAAATAGCTACATAGAGCTCTTTCACTGCCATATGAAAGGTGCACTTCTCCAAATTGGATTCTCTCCTTCACTTCTTGCCGAAGGCGATCATTAATCCGCAGCTGAAAGCTTTCAAGGTGCACAGCACTGTGCCTTCCTGTCTTGAACAGGTTGAATTCATAGAAGTACATTTCAAGAGATTGGACTTTTGGTAGTCTTGAAAAATTAGAATAATTGAATCGTTTGTTTCAAGCTCTGATAAGTTTCCGAGAAAAAAACAGAAGCACATTCATAAAGTTTCGTATCCAAAATGACTTTTCCTCTGGAATCCACGATAGTTCAATGCATCCATAAAAGTTTTCACCAATCACCTTTTCTATGGCATCGATTCCTTTACAGCGTAAATTATATTGAAGGCTCCTCGAAAAACAGCTTAGACTGAAAGGCTGTTGTAAACATTACGAGATAAAACGACATTGGGGTGTATGTCGGACGAGGGCAAGTGATTAAAACCCTGAAGTGTAAAACAAATATGTGTGGATCATCTCTTCGTTTTAAGAAAGATAAAGTTTTGAGTAACTTGCTCAAGTAGTGAGCTTCTTGCGTACTTATCCTATAGCGAGTTGTTCGAATCCACACTCGGCTAAAATGTTGGTTAGAGTGAGAAGATTCGCTAGCTATTTGTAATTCCAGGCGCAAGAATAATGAGGTATGCTCACATCACGAGGAAAGGCTTGAATACTGCTCGATAAGCAGAGCAAATTTTCAGAACCCAAAGTTCTAGCTTCAGGTACCAGGTAGAGAAGATGGAGTATAATCATTTTGTGGTGGTCGCGGTAACTCTGGTTCTTTTTTTACCTAATCAACTTTAGCGCGTATTCATTCAAACTCTGCTATGTTTCTTTCAGATACACCTTTGAGACGAAGTCAAGAAGTTATATCCTTCTCGACGCTGTGAAGGATGAACGGAGGTTGTCTCGTTTCCATAAAGCGCATGGAAAGTTTGAGGTAGACGAGGTCACATTCATCGTAACTGAGATTCTATTGGCTATCAGCCAGCTCCATTCTTTCTGTGCCATATACGGTATGATTGACTTGGAGCATGTGCACCTGGACGTCACTGGTCACGTGCGATTGCATCGGAAACTGTCCGACACACGCCATTGGCTGCGAAATGAATGCATTCGTTGCAAGGCAATTGGTACTTGCTCTTATCATAAAGAGGCTACCATTGAACAGGAGGCTGTTGCAAAAGATTGGATAGACCTTGCAAAACTCATGTGTCTGATGTTCGGAAGCAACTTTGATAAGGAAACTGGTGTGCTTGGAAATAGGTAATATGGCATCGTATGCATCTACAGGGCAAATGACTTAATGCATTGAAAACATATGATATTTGCAAAAAGAAATGTATTCATATATATTTGCACATATTCCATAGGTCATAAGAGTATTAGTAGAGACTGGACGAGTTTCATTGTGAGAAAAAGGCTTGACAATCAGAAACTTACTGATATAAATTATGTATGTAAATATATATTTTAGTTTCTGAATCATATATACATTCATATGCCTTCTGTTTGTCAAGCCTTTTTCCGACAATAAAGCTCTACCTGTCTCTACTTTTTTTCATCGAGTCCTTCCCTCGAATGTGCTTTGAGGGAAAATGGTTGCAGAATCGGTTACGAGCCGACAAAAATGAGTCGAGATCACTTTTGGCGGTTGATATCCCGGGACACCAGCGCGGAGGTTTATGCATTGTCCCCACCTGTCTCTACTAATCTACTAATATTCTTATGACTTATTACTTGAGGATTGAATCTGATCTCAAAGTGACTGAATGAACGCGGCTTTAACAAGGCCCGATAGAACTTTGGAACGTGGTGAAAATTTTCAGTTTTGGAGGAAAGGCTGCAGAAATGATAGAAATGTCTCCTTGAGTTGATATGCGGCAGGTGAACCCGTCTTTGGCATCTTGTAATCTTTTGTTGAACTAACGCCTTCATTCACTCTTTCCACTGTACTGATTGTAATAAAAGTTCCTTTGAAATGGATTCACCGCTCGAAACAGTTCTATATGTTCCAGTCAGACAAGTTTTTAATTGGAAATTGTGGTAGGGCATTCCGCGTAGGTATTTTGAATTGATCGAACGCACTTGTACGAAATTCGAAAAGCTGCACCCAAAGCTTCGACATAGCATCTGAATACTTAGATTAGTAATAGTCTAAGGAGGGTATGAAGATTTCCCTCAGGAAGTAAACTCCCGAATCATTTTCCTTTTGCCACCCTCACCAATAGATTGTTTATTGTGGTATATTGATGATTTGAGCTTGGTACCTCTTCAATATTAGCGCTAATGAGTAACGTTAAAACCGAGACAGTTTTCATACTGGCAAGCGATTTGCCGTGGTTTTCAACTGGCATTAAAGCAAACGATGGTTTTCTATATACATTTATTAAAATGAGGATCCGTGAAATTGATAATCCTGTACTCGCTAGTCACAAGCAACCACATCTCTCACGGAATCTGGAAAGGACCTTAAACTCCCGCACAACTCAGTGCATCGAGTGAAAGGAACCTGAAACTACAGAGGTAGACAATAATCTTGCAAACAAAGGTCGGTAAAATGCAATTAGCAATTCAAAACACTTGCTTTATTCATGTGCGAGAATCTCGACCAGCAATATGCATTTATCAATGTATTATCCAGAACGAGCTAGAACACACTCGTGCTCAGCTACGTTCTGAATTATTTATCAGTGGAAAATTCTTCGACAAATGACATTGTTCTGCCCGATTCGATTTCAGAGCTGATCGGTCGAGCCTTCCTGAAAATGCCGCAAAGTTGTTGAGCATTTTATCAAGCTGGAAGCAAGCACCGTTCACTGCATCGCAAATTGAAGGCCATGAATTCTTTAAGAAGGTGGACTGGCAAAGGGTGAGTGATTTCCAACTCTTGAGCAGTAGCGATGAGGTTTATGGCCTGTATTATTTCGCATTAGCATCTTCGACGTGCAGAACATGACGGTAATACCGCGATTTCTGTGACAGGATGCGTGTGTTTTTGTATCCGGGCTGGGAGCAGAAATATTTTACGATTCACCGCACAATTATCCAGCATTTGATAGAATAAGATGCCCCTAAATGCAGTTGTGTTGTGCGATGAAGTGCCTATAATTCAAAGCAGTCCAGCTCCAAAAATATTACGGTGAATGAGGGTAGAGGCTACAGCTAAGCATAATCAAGGTATTTAAGATATTTTAAAAGGAAGATATTCAAAGATGATGTTATCTCAAGCTGAAAAAACTCAAACTGAACCTCTTTCATACTGAACGTATATGAAACTGACTTCACATTTATATGAAACTGACCATGTTTCAAAGTTGTCAAGACGTCACCCAGCATCTATGCAAACTGGGCACATTGAAATCGTATGCGCTTAAGCAATCTGTTTGGAAGAATGCAAGGCGACTCGCACTTCAACGCATGACATGACCTAAACTTAAACGGCCAGGTTTTCTCAACTTTTAGACAATTTCGGAGCGAATTGAACTCAATGAAGTGCATTAGGACTTTATTGGCATTGTGCCTAATCCACGAACTCTATCCCACAAATCATCATTCATCCTTAGAACATGCAGCTTATGGAACGTCTTGCCTTCCTCCTGCTTTCCTGCATCGTACAACTTGCCATCCTTCAAATGCAAGATGAATAAACTTGATCTGATCTCTCTCTCATCTTAGCCGTTCGTTTTCTTCTTTCTTCCTTTGTTGAGGCATTGTATAGGCCACCATGGCCTTTCCCCAACATAACTCACTAAAAAAAAAAATTTAGAAATGTTTTACAGGAACTTATTCAACTCATTATCGCCTCCGTAACACTCTTCCACCCATAGTCTCCAACTGTCGCGATCTTCTGCGACGCTTTGAATGTGCTTTTATACAAACAACAATGAGCTAAATATACTCCGATTCGTCGTACTAAATATAAATGGCTGAAATAGCTTGCTGAAGTGACAAAGGTAGATGAATAGGTAAAGCTTTGGTGTGAAGTATAGCAGTAAATGGCGTAATAATTAATGGATAGACATGCGTAGGTATGCAAAAATGGAAATAGCGACATAGACAGAATTGTGAACGAGGATGAGGTGGCTGATTTCGCTACCCTACAAATCGGTATTGATCTGTTTGTGCGACTCTCCTCGTCTTCTTCATTTGCCAATTCTCAATCCGGTTTTGCACGGTAAATACTCTGCTGGCTATTTTCGCAGTAGAAAATGCTCTCAACGTGAAGCTGCAAGACGTGTTTGGAATTACCAGGATTCGGCCTGTGGAATCACGAGTTTCGTTGGAGATCCGAATGCTGCAAGGGGTAGCGATGAGATCCCCGTGCAGGCCTCTGTGTGTGATTAAAGATTATGCTAGTCAGTGGCGTGTTTGTATCGCTACAAAATGCACTTTGAGTAATCTAGTCCCTCCAATGGACGTAGCCACAAGTTCTTATGAATTTTTCGTAATTTGATAAAGTGAGACCTGCTATGTCATTACCGTTCTCACAGGTGCTTATTGACTAGAGATCTTTGCTATGTCCTCACTTCTTCATAATTTCAATTGAGTTGACAAACAAGTAGGCTTTAAAACGTAAACTTGCTTGTCTGGTTTGGGACTATCAGATTCAAGAAAAGAAGGCAAATGGACAATTTGATTAGCTGCTTCTTGCTCAGAACGTTGCACGAATGATTTCGAACAGGAGCACGTGCTAACGGAAAAACTTCCGTGAAATTTATCGGACGTCGAGTGCGACTTAAAACTTAAATATTAGAAGCATGTAAATTTTCAAAACAAGTAGCTATCCTAAATTTAAGGTATCATCAGATTATGTAGAGCCATCGGATTAATCTATAGACCCATTCTGCCAGATTCCGTCAAAAAGCAACATCACTTCGATACGCCTTGATATTATCACGTCATCATTGCATACAAAGAATTCGTACATTATATGCGTATCTATTTATGGCACAAAAGCTGCTTAAATCTTCGACATTTTCGACTTACGCCATCGTGGCATCTGTGATACCTGAATCTGTTTGCCTGAATCTCTCTCTCTCTGCGAGCTGACATTTGTTTTGACAGGGAACAATTGAATCTCTTTTTGATTCTTCCAACATCCATAATTCATTATCTACCACTTGCTATTTGCATATTCTTGAAGAATAATCAAACGTATTTCTTTCAGGCACACAAGCGCCAGTTGACTCCACCAGAGGTCTTCATTCCAACTCCCATTTCACGGGCATCGAATTCAGACGAAATTCCTAGAAGTTCAGCTGACGCAGCATCGAAGAATCCTAAACTTCACGGAGATGGAAATTCTCATTATCATGAATCTTCAGCTATAGTCCACAATCGCTCCGCATATGATCAATCATCCAACGGTGGTTCCTCATTGAGATTTTCAAAACTTGGTGTGAATTCTGACGATTACCAAACTATTTGCCATCAGAACGCACTGTCGCTTGAAGGGCAGAGCTTTGTGCAAGAAGAGGGCAAACAGACAAGCAAGTTCGAGCAATCGCCTTTTAGCGAGAGATTACGAGTAGGAAACAGGACTTTGCTTGCTGGTAGTGCATACCCATCTGACAATCTTCCTTTAGAAGCGTCACGTTTGCGGCACAATTTTTCAAAACAACATACGGACGAGCGGATTTTGTTAAATGACTTTGAAAAACAAAGTTCAGACGGCTACGATGATCGTCGTGAATGCGACAAACCAAAGCGATGTGAAAGCACGTATTACCCTGATGATGTCAAATTTGTTACGGTCGATTCCTTAGAGAAATCTTTTCGTGAGAAATCGCAACGAAAATCGCAACACGCAGTGGCTCATGAAAAAAATCCGTCAGAAATGACGTATAGGGATTATTCGGCACGACTTCAAGATGTACCCGACACGAGAAGTGATTTTTCGCGTTATTCTGCAGATTTTTTACCTAGCGGAAGAGAACAGCCGTTATTCTCATCTCTTTGCAGCCCATTTGCAAGTGGTTTTCCATCCAAATCTAGATATGCAATTAAGAGCTATACGGAAATCCCGTCAGAAGATTTAACTCAAAACAAGCCAATGCATTATGATAACATAAGCGAGGCTATCACTAATTCTGCTGCGTTTCAGTCTGGATATCAAGACAACAAGTATAGAAGTGGAGAAGAAAACATGGGGGATTATGCATTTGATGGGAATTCTAGCTTGCCAGCGTTTACGCGGTCAAACTCCTACCATGGAGGCTTCTCGTTAAGTGGCTTAGATAAAAATGAGACCAATTCAAGCGCTGTTGGGCGAGCCAGTGAGCTACTTAATTGTGATAAATGGAAGTCGACCTGTAAGGATGATGGTTTTAGGTTGGGAACTAGTTACGCACAGTCGGTAGAAAAAAGCTTCTACTCAGATTTGACTAGAAGCACAGACTTTAACGCGAATAATGAGAGTAATGAATTCTGCTGCTCCTCATTGAGCAAGAAAACAAATCGGTCATCGACGAATATGAGTTCCCTGCCAACCAGCTTACAGTCAATGGAAAGCGTGTATGATAACGCCATTGGTGATACAAATGTGCAAAATGAGGCGGGCAAACGCGTGTTGCAATCTTTGTCTTTTCACGAAGACGACAAGTTTGTCAAAGACTACTTACATAAGACCTTTCCGGTGGACGGTAAAATTGACAATGAAAATGACGTGCTTAAAATGACATGGCCTGTGGGACATGTTCCATCAAGGACAAATGCTCCGAGCACGGAAATAGGGAGAAGAAGTCTCTCCCTAATTCATAGAATCGTAGATCACGACGCGTTGCAAAGAATTCGGCAAGGAGCGTACTTGCAAGGAAGGAAGGACTTTCACATGGCAACTAAGCGAAACTTATCTGCGACGAAAAGCGGATCAGTCGACACAAGCTCTCACCCTTTCATTCATAACAGTATGAGAGAATCCACGTCGAAATTTGATGAGAGGAGTTTCTCCACACCAGTCGAGCAATTGCCCTCGTGGGGAGATGATACTGCGACTGGATCACTGCGAGAACATGCCAATACATCGACTAGTATGAGCGATGCCAATGCATCTGCAGGTATGAGTGCTACTTACCAAAAGGACTACTGGATAATGAGCAATAATCAAGAGACATTTAATACTAGAAATTCGCCAGGCTATGATGTAAAAGGAAGTGCAATTAACGGTGAAAGGAAGATTTCGGCCAGCCCAATAGATTTCTCACGTCAATCGACGTTTATCACTCATTCCATGGTACCAAATTTGTCTCAAGAGCCTAGCCATAGCCAGGTGCAATCAGAGTTTCTAGGCAAAAAAATAGATACGCTTCCTGGAAAAGAAACCACACTGCATGTAGATAAAAATGATTTTAATAGGGAGATCCGAGAAGATAAATGGATTTCGGGAAATAATCAGATACCATCCAGCCAAAATTTGGCAAATGTTGATGATGTAACAATTGAGTCAAATCAAAAGACTAAGAAAGCAGTTACGGAAGATGCAATTCAGGCGGAAAATACTAACGGCGATGTTCTTTTAGAAAATAATCCATATTCTAAGACTTGTGATGAAGAGGTGTCTGTGAACGAGAAGAGGGATCAAAAAGCAACAAAAACAAAGCAGAAAAGAGAACCACAAGGTAGTGGCACTCGACCCAGGAAAAATACCTCAATGGATGGTGAAGGTGCTGGGCGACAAGAAAACCAGAAAACGAATGCACAGAAGCAACGACCAAGGAAGTTTCAGAGTACTGATAACATCACGGTGGAAAGGGCAAAGCAGAGCCGTGGAAAAATACGTAATGCAGATGATAATGCTAAGAATGCCAGGAGAAGGGCAAGAGGGAGAAATAGTGTACACAAATCGAGACACGCTGATAACGAATCAAGTGAAAGAGTACTCGACGAAGAAATCGATAAAAACAGAGATGGAAGAAATACACGGCGTGTGGTTAGAGAAGATAGTGAAGAGGAAAATACTAAAAGCAATCAAAGTCTTACTGCTGATAGTAGGCAGGAAGGTAATGGAAGGAGCTGCGAGAAACAATCTGATGCAATTGGAGTAGAAGAGAGTGTTAGCAAGTCAAGCAAGAAGAACAATAGGTCGGTGAGTTTCCATGAAACGACGAAAACCCCGGATGGCTCTGCGAGGTTTCCGGCTACAAGAAAAACACAAAGTGCTGGTGCAATAGACTCGCAGAGGCTACAGTTGTCACTTGGAAAGACGATGAAAGGTAAAGACCTCAAATTTGAGATACTGCCGAATCCGAAAAGTCATCGAAACAACCACAGGCGTTTGAGGAGTGTTGAAGATGATGCGACGTCGAAAAAGAAGGAAGATGTCGATCAGAACAAAAGAAAAGCTAGCTTAGACTCGAACATATCTCACTACACCAGTGAATTCGTCGGCGTCACGGACCTTGTTGACCGGCTCCGGGTGATAAGTGAATCCAGTCGGTCCGTTCGCAGCAGTCCGAACATGGATCGACGTTCGTTCCGGAGCAGTTCGATCGGCGATGGACGGCGAAAAATGAGCACGGAAGCCGAAACAGACTGTGCAAGGAACATTGTCAAGCCAAAAATAACAGTGCAGAATTCCACTCCGCGGTCTACGTCCCCGGATTGGGAAGAGAAGGATTGTGTAATAGCCGGCAGTGATGGTTGCAGTGTTTCACGGGAGAGCTCAATAGGCAGTGCTAGCGATTTGTGGCTCGATGAAGAAGAAGTGAAGAACTTCGGAAAGCGGGGAGCCTCGTGTAGAAGATCTGCAAGCACAGCGAGTGCAATGAGTGCTGAAAGTGTCAGATATTTCAGGTATGGGTTTTTGCAAATGCTCTTCGCTTGTTTTTTAGCTGCCGATGATATACATTTGGCTCCCCTAGTGGGATATGGCCCTCGTATCCCCTGCGTGCTGTAAAATGCAACGAAAGGATGTTCAGCTTTCGATGCTATAAACATGGCTCCCCTGGTGGGATATGGTCCGCGTATCCCCATGCGTGTCGTTAAATGCAGCGAAAAGATGTTCAGCTTTCGATGCTATAAACATGGCTCCCCTGGTGGGATATGGCCCGCATATCCTCTGCGTGCTGCAAAATTCTGCGAAAAGAAGTTGCTGGCAGGAAGGGCACCCGAACATAGAGGTCCCATCAAAACCTTCAGATGGCTCCCTGATGCATTCTACATCGATAGTAGTTTCGTAGTGAACTGTGCAGGAATCGAGCCCACGACCCTTCGATTGTGAGCTTATACACTTAAACCTACTGTAAAGGTGGGTGTAAGCGTTGTCATGAAGGCTTGGTAATGATGCAACGAATATACAGTGCTAAAGCGATGTTCTGGAGAGCCGTTCTTTAGGCGGTCTTAGTATTGCTATTCCCACTGGGAAAGCATCATTTAGGTAGATAGGATGATGCCTTGAAATTATATTCGTTGGATAAAATCTGATGTATCATCCCAGGACTGAAATCCTGACTGAATGATTTAGTTTTTAGTCCAACGAATATATTATGTCCAATTTAATCTGCTATTCTCGTGTAATGCTTTGCACATCTCTTCTGAAAAGCATTTCCTGGGCCTCTTATGCAGCAATCCAGCAATCAGTGTCCCTTATCTGCTGGTAATTCATATAAGTATCACTATGCTGCTGTAAGTTTTTCAGAAATATCTGTTAATCGAATTGGAGAATCGCAGTTCATGTAGACATTTCAATGGGGTTACCTTAATGCTTGGAGTCTTGTGAACCCCTTAAAGGGATGGGTCAATTCATCGCATAATAAGAAATTGGTTCCAGTAAGAAATTGTTCCCAACCTTCTTTCATCGAACAGAGCGAAGTACTCTATTAGTCCAACAGTGACGTCAAACTCAAGCGAAGATGACTTAAACGGCAAAGAACAAGACAAGCAAAGTTATGCCAGCGGTAAAAGCATTGACAGCGGCTTATCAGATATTTTTGAGACGAGCAAAGAAGACGATTTCCCTCTGTCTGGTAAGTTGGTATGGGAATTTCATTTATTAAGCCTGGTTGACGCAGGAAGTCTTTACAAAAATGAATTGATCACCTTACATGCAAAAAATGAAGCAAAGCTAAGCTATGCAGTAACCTCTACATCAAAAACCGAATTACTTATGCTCACACAAGCTTATGAAAGAATTTAAGTTCTTTAGCCTGTTGATTAAAGCGTTAGACTTTCGGCTGGCATGGATTGAGAAGGTTGATTTGGGAATTTCATTGGGAGCTGATTGACAGGAGTGTATTATTTTCATTAAACGTCACTTCGTGAGAATCTTCTTTGATATTCAATCGCACTTGAATAAAAGTGAATGGAAAATGAAAAGCACAGCTTTTCAGACAATGCGAGCTACGGATCTTGAAATAGAAACTTCTCATTCGAATTTGACTTGAACCACAATTACAAACCTCTCTGATTCATAGGTAAGTTTGAAATTGGCCAGCTTGGCTTAGGGTTTACAATATAAAACTAGTACAATAGGAAAATAACACAATAAATGTAAATATATATGACGATGGATATTAAAACGATAGAATGGGGAGGTCTAATCGGGAAGAAGGTCAGGATTGGTCCAAATTTTGTTTCTGTAGCAGAATATGTAGTAGGAGGCTCGAATGGCTATAGTGAACAGTTTGGAGATGAGGAGGCGTCTATGTTGTGGTTCGATGGAAAGAGAGTTGCATATTTCAAAAAAGTAGTGCAGGAGTTGCTGAAGATACCTAATGCACTGTTGGAGGGATAAGCGAATGAATAAGAATAAAAAGACAAATCATTATACTGGATGAAGCACTTCAACTTTAGATTAGCTGTTATCAATGTGTGTCCAGTACTTTTGCCCTTAGAGTTACTTCTGAGTACTCATTTACCGACCTCGAAAGGATGGACAGCTGAGTTGACTGTTGGCTTGTGGTTAGTGGTTCCGATGATAGGATTCGAACCCACGCGATTAGACCTCACAAGATTCCATGCCTTAACCACTCGGCTGCACCACCACCACCACCATGTCACCATAATTCAAATTTCTATTCCAGTGACAAAAGCCCAATATAAAATCCCTCTCGCAATTGCCATAAGTCTTTTTAGCATTTTCATAAAAGCAGCTGAAGAATTTTGATAAGAAATAATAATGATGACATGAATAACATAAAACATTGATCTTGCGTCATTCATCTACATGGCTCAAAGGTGCATGGCATAATTTTCATAAAAGATAAAGATGATATTATATGCGGTATTGCAGATAATGCTGAAATATGAATCCTTGATTAAGTCAATGAATTAACTTCATCCGTCTATTGATTAATTACTGTATAAGTAACCTAGCTAGCTAGTCAGTCATTTAAGCAATTGTTCAATCAATTGTTCAATCAATAGATCAGACCATTGATCAGTGGACCGATCAAGAGAATTTTTTGTCATGCACTATAACAGTAGATTATAAAATTGGTCGAGGAACACGTCCTAGCTTCGTAAATCACTGACTAATGTATCACACCATTATTCGATCGGTCTTCTTCCGCTTTTCCCAGCTTTCCCCCATTTAGGGTCGCAACATAGGTGCTTGGTACTGCTCCAATGTTAACTGTATCCTTCCATTTTTCGGGCTCGGTACCTCTTGCAAACTCTTTTGGCCTAGTGATATCAGATTTTAGCCTCATTTTTCAGCTCTTTGGTTAATGCTGAATCGACCAAGAAATCCGTAATCATCACATTAATCAATCCACCAATCATAAGCTAATCAACTGCCCAAGCAAGTAGATCAAGCAGATCAATGAATCTCAAGCTTACTGGCAATGCACTTTTAAATGTATCTTTGCACAAATGTCATTCTGTAATTTTAATGAATTGTTCCCGTCAGCTTATATGCTCCTTTCCTTATGGGCTGATTATCTACTCAGCTTTTCCAATGGCAAACATGCACCCACCGCCAAAAAGATTCGTGATGTTTAGGTAAAGAGGGGAGCAAGAACAACGACATATAATTGCGAGTAAAATAATATAGAAGTGGTAATTTTCTGATGAGCCGCTTGAATGTGCTTCACTTGGCATAATGCTATCAAGCCAAACGCGCCTTGTTCTGTCTTGGGTCGCCATAGAAAACTACATTGTTTTTGCTTCTCCTCCCCTTGTCCTTAACTTATCAGACGACTGCCAACTCAAGTCTTATTCGTCTGCCTAATTTTCCTGACTTCAATCCGAGAGTGCTACCACTAGGACATTTAGCAATTTCTTTGATCTCTTGTGATTATATCTAAAAGGCGCCATTCGCCTTTAATATTTATGCCTTTGTTGGCCAAGTTCTCTCATCCTATGAAATATTTATGTGAATATAGAGATTTTCATTTTCATCATAAGAACGGCGGTACTAAGGAATGCATTTGATGTCGTTAGCATTTCTGCCGGTAAATAGCATTTCTTTAAAGGGAATTAACGGATCACTTCAAGCCAATTTTTTCTGTTGGAGCAGTTCTATATTCTTTTTAGAAAATATTTTGTGCTACAAAGCGAAAGTACTTCATGCAAAAATTAAGTATTTTGATCTAAAACTGTGCATCATGCTGATATATTTCGATGCAAAGTGATGCCTTGTGATGCAAAATGATTGATACCTTGTGATGCAAAGTGATGCCTTGTGATGCAAAATATCGATACCTTGTGATGCAACGTGATTCCTTGTGATGCAAAATGATTGATACCTTGTGATGCAACGTGATTCCTTGTGATGCAAAATGATTGATACCTTGTGATGCAAAGTGATGCCTTGTAATGCAAAATGATTGATACCTTGTGATGCAAAGTGATGCCTTGTGATGCAAAATATCGATACCTTGTAATGCAACGTGATTCCTTGTGATGCAAAATATCGATACCTTGTGATGCAACGTGATTCCTTGTGACGCAAAATGATTGATACCTTGTGATGCAAAGTGATGCCTTGTGATGCAAAATATCGGTACCTTGTGATGCAACGTGATTCCTTGTGATCCAAAATGATTGATACCTTGTGATGCAAAGTGATGCCTTGTGATCCAAAATGATTGATACCTTGTGATGCAAAGCAATGCATGCTAATTCAATGCAATGAACAGCTATATAATGCAATCAACATCCATCCGAAGCTTGATGACAAAGAAATTTGGAGCCTTTTGTTTACGCATGCGCTTCTCTGTTCAGTCGAAAGCAAAATACTTCTGTTCGCCGCACACGGAAGCAAAGTATCACGAGTCACCAAAATTATCAAACGTGTTTGATTTGAGGAATTTGTGCCACGAATGACTGAATGCTCTCAAACTAGCCACCGCACACGGAAGCATTTTGCTTAAAGCAAAGTGTCATTCGTGGGGTTTTGCTCAGCAAAAATGCTATAGTGTGCGCCTGGCTTTAAGGAACTGAAGATAATTCGAGATGGATTAGTAAGCCTCTTTATTGAAAAGACACTCCATCAATCAATCTACTTCTTCCATCTATCTTTCTCTCTCTTTCTCTCGCTCTCTCAATCTGTTCTTTCTTTCTTTCTCGGTAGCTTCAAGAGGGAGGTCTAATGCTGTTTCTAAATCGGACAGTGGCGTCATGAATGATATCAATGAGAGACTACGAAGTCAATCAGATGATGTCTTCGAAGAAAGGGACCAAAGGAACAGAGGATCAGAAACATTGGTAAATGTGACTAAATATTTTTCAATTATGCATCCCTCAAAATTTCGATAATAACTTGCCGTACGAAATTGAAAATAAAGCTTATTCGATGCGAATACGTCGATAGTTGCCTGCAACAAAGCGAACAATGGCAGTGAATGGAAAAATAAAAGTACTGATTTTTCAAATGGTTCCTGCAGAGCATACTTAAACTTCAAGGGTAGCAGAAGCTTGATGCTATGCTGCGAGTGCTTTCCTCAGTAAACGTGATGTTGTTGTGAGTTATGTGAGATTCGACCCCACGAGCTTTGCGTTTTGAGATCTCGCGCCCAGTAACTACTTAATTTGCTAATGACGTTCGATCTATGAGATATAGCAAAGCTATTTCTTCAGAACATCAAGAGAGGCAAAACTCATTTTCGTCCTTTTCAGCGCTTGGCTAAACGTTGGTACAAAGCAGGTGAATAAAAAAGAAACCTAATACTTCTTTTGGAGGGAAAAAATTAAATGGAGCTATCAAAGTATGCGCAGAGCAGACGGCATTTGGTTTGAATACATGCCTACTGTGTGGCAAGCCTTCTGCATCGAGGCGCGTTCGTGCCCACCTCTCTTTGCCCTCTGTCCATCTAACACGAAATGAGCACCTTTTTTTTTAGTGGGTTATGTTGAGGAAAGGTTATGGTGGCCTATACAAAGCCCCAACATAGGAGGAAAGAAGAAAGCGAGCAGCTAAGAGGATAGAGAAATGAGATCAAGTTTATTGATTTTAGATTTGTAAGATGGCAAGTTGTAGGACTCAAGGAAGCAAGAAGAAGGCAAGACGTTCCATAAATTGCATGTTGTTGGGATGAATGATGATTTGTGAGATAGAGTTCGTGAAGTAGGCAGAGTATGCACCTGTTGAATAGATGGGGGTAAAGTGCGACGAGGAAAGAAAGGTCCCACTGTCTCACACTGCCCTGAGTCAGGATGCTACTTTTCTAAAAAGAAGTGCTCTCCCAAGCTTGCAATAGTCCTCTCAGCCCTAAGAACACGCGGGAACACTATGCTAAGAAAAATATTCCCCATGACCCTCGCACTAAGGAAAGGTGCAAGCTATTCAGCTAAACATGATTGTTGAAAAGCTTTGAACGATCAAGTCGAGAAAAATTTTGTGATTTTTTGCTTTGATTCCAGTGTCCTCATTGCAACGATGGCATTCTAGAAGATGGAAATGCAAGGTAACGTGAAGAATTTTAACTTTAAACACAAAGAATCGCAATTTTTATCAAATTCAGTGATTGACTATTTATATTTTGATCCTTTTGTGCTCTTCAGCAATAATGTCTTGATTATAAACCATGTATTATGATTCCAGCCTAAAATTTCTCTGCATTACGAGTTCACGTATCCTTCTTTACAGTGACATCCCTTCAAAAGCTACCTTTCTGGCATACACTTTAAGGTAGAAGTAGAAACCGTATTTCTCTACATATCACGCAATAGCCTTTTGATTTCGTCAAACTGATCCCCGGGACAAAAGTAAAGAAACCAGCTTATAGGTTCGTTTTGAACGAGTGAAAATGTCCTTACGAGGTAATGCAATTTTATTCTAGCGAGGAAACATCTGACATCTGTACAAAGTGCCACAAAAAGAAGGTAGAAAGGAAAGAAGCAATTGTTGAACTGATTCACACAGAAATAAACTACGGTCAAGATCTTCGCATTTTGAAAGAGGTGAGAATTTGCCGAATTTTCTTGAGAACTCGAGTTAGAGAACGGTCTTGGATATGGCTCTTGTGCAGCGAGGAAGACCAAGTACAGTAGTACGCTAAAACTATTTACCTAATACTTCCGTTTCCAACTAACATAGAAACTTGATCTTTGCGTGTTTAGACTTTTAAGGATCGTCGGTGCCGAGAAGGATCCTGACTATTGTGCACATTTGATCACTGAAAGAATGTTTCAATTTGACACCAGTAAACGTAATATCCAAGAACCGTCATGATGGATTGCATTGTGCGGCGATATGTACATTGCATTTTGTCGTAATGTATTGCATTGTGTCGTAATCTGGATTACAAATGTCGCTGTAAACACGACATTTCATTGCAATATATCGCATGGTATCGCAATGTATTGCATTGTGTGGTATTGTGTAGTTCATGTAATCGTAATGCATTGCATGGAATTGCAATGTATTGCGTTCCGTCGTAATGTGTATTGCAATGAGCTGTCTTTGTCGCATTTTGTCGCACTGCAATTCATTTTGTAGTTGCTCATACAGTTTTTCGCTCTTCCTTGTTTCAAGATAGGTGTGCTTATAAAATAGTTCGTCCCGTGAGATCTGGAGACTGAAGCACTCAAACAATTTTAATAATTTTTCATTTCACTTGACTTGCATTCAAGAGATCATCGACGTACTTAGACGTTCGGTGAAGAGAGTCAAAACACGGAGGAGATATTTGAAAGGCACAGACGCCCTCGACTTAATAGTAATGATTCTGAAAATTGAACAGGTGTTGCGATCTCACTTTTCCGCTGTGAAGTCTGTCTGTTTCCCATTGTACCTCTGGTTTTCCATTTCCAGTTGCGATCTGATGAAAGTGACCTCGTGTCTTCCATTTGGGAGACGCTTTCTCCGTCCTTCACGTTGTCTTGCGCACTCGTTCAAAATCAGCTAAATACTCAGAGACGCATCGCCAATCATTGGCCTAGAATCGAAATAGAATTCATGGGCAGTAAACTTGAAGCACTAGTATTTAAAGCTTTTGATCACAATGCTACATCAAGCACTCGCAAATGTAGAATAACCCACACATGAAAGCTATTGTTTCTATCTAAAAGCGTCTCAAGACACGATCATATCTTGATACCGCACTTTGGACGTGAGAGGCTCTCACTATTCTGCTATTGTAAAGTCACTGAACCTAATGGGGACCGTCCGACACCGAAATTCAGCGCTTTTCCATCATTTTCCGCGATTCCCTGGTTGACACAATGTGTCATAGTACCAGCTGCTAGCTTTGTGAAAGAGATTAGTGGTGTGAGGATCGCGCAGTAGTAAGGCAGTCATTCACAGGGCCTAAGGACATTGATTGAAATTTTACCACGTGCTTAGCTTTCATTTGAGTGAGGAAATCTTTTATGCGGCATATTCACATCGAGAGGAGGACAAGGACACAGCTCAAGATGCACAATCTCTCAAGGCCACTGTCATTTCGATAAACTTCTTGATTACCCATTCAAGTTTAAGAAAAGTCGCTTGAAAATCGGGCTTTTTAGCAGTTTATCAATAACTAGCTTAAATGCGTCACCCTACAAAATTAATTGTAGGTCTTCTTATTGTTCTTCTATCAACTTTCCCGCGAGGTGCGTTCCCTTGTGCGGGGGGACTGTCAAGCATCAATTCCACATCTTCATGGCCGTTTGGCTTTGGTCTTTTTGGTTGAATTAAGACTCTGCCATCAACCTCATTCGCAATTCACGACACGCAGAGGATACGCAGATGATACGCAGAAGATACGCAGGTCCAGTCTACCTCGAGAACCATACGGACACAGCCATGGCCGTCCACCCTGTTAAGTTATTTTCAATGATAATAATTACAAAGGTCACATCAAAGTTTCAAAATATTTTGATTATAATGAGAATATTCATCACCTGAAAGGAAACTTTGCTCCGCTTACCTCAATGAAAGTTCGCCGTTTTGATCGCCGTATCTCAAAATCTCCATCTTGCTCGATTAACTACTTTCAGCTCAGCCTTTGATTCGGGTGTAGGGCAGCGGCCAGACGAAAATTTCTTCGCAAGGTCGGTCCCGACTGCGCATATTTCAGGGCATGTTTATCATACAATGTGATGGGGAATCTCTCTCGAGCCCTTTCAAGTGTCTCTCCACTTGGCCAATTAACCCCCACTTGTATACCCTCTTTCTAATGAATAGGTATTCATTGCAATGGCAATTGGTAGGTAGGTGGTATAGAATAAAGCGTAAATATGAAAGTATTGCACGACTTGAAACTTCTCCATTCGAATCCTTATAAGCTTAAATCAAAGCAATTAGTCACTTTTCTAATCAATTTTCTCAAAGTGATCTCGAATGCCAGGTCACCTATGATAGACATTTAAAATTGTGTGTGTACGCATTCCATGAAATCCTGAAACGCTATGAATCCTTAACAATATCCTAGTATCCAATTATTCGGCTCATAAAACTTCAATTTTATCTATTACATAATATTTCCATCTTTTCGTAGTCTTCCTCTCGCTCTTTTTTCTCTTCTCAAAGGCCATCTACTATTTGACATCTTATCAGTGTCAAAATGTCGTCCGTTGGCATCTAGGTAGAATCATATGTATAAAAATCATATGCATCACGTTGCTTTTCTTTAGATTGTAGCAGTACACATTGTTGAGTACTTGCTAGACTTGTGGAATTGCATTGTCAATCAGTTCGAGGTGTAATAATAATGATTAAAAGACCATATTTATACAGGCAAACTTGTTCTGCAAAATGAATTTGCTGCTATCAACCAATGACGCGGGATTCTTGAAGAAAATCTTTTAAAAAGTCTACATCGATTCGTAATAACGAAAACTGTACATCGTACTCGATTTCAAGATCAACAGAAATCAGATGTAGACTTTTGAGGTCTTTTCACGGCACAAGGGCTTAATAGGGTAGTTTTTCCGCTGCTGTCCTAATCAATGATGAAAATACAGCATGAGTTAACACATTCAATCCGTTACATTAGGACACCATTAATTTTTCAAGTGCATCCTCTTCGCGAGAAAACATTATTTAAGATTGAATTAATAGTCTTTGAAATGTTTAATTCCTGGATTTAGTCATGAAAAATGTTGAGCGCGAAAGTTTCTAACTTTTAGTCCGTAGAGTCAACTACATAAATTTTGTTTCAGCTTTCAGCTTCATGGCTTTCGTTTCAAGGTGAACCGTATTATTTTTTTTCAGGAATTTTATGCACCCATCAAGAATGGAGGTATCCTAAGCAGTGATCATGTAAACGCAGTCTTTCTAAACCTTCAGGTGAGTTGTCAATGCCCTTGCATCTATATCAATGCACTTGCATCTATATCAATGCACTTGCATCTATATCAATGCACTTGCATCTATATCAATGCACTTGCATCTATATCAATGCACTTGCATCTATATCAATGCACTTGCATCTATATCAATGCACTTGCATCTATATCAATGCACTTGCATCTATATCAACGAAGCATTACGTTTCGCATCACTGACGAAGGTCTTTTTCCATGCATCAACACAACAACAACAACGACAAAGCGTTTCTCAGTGGAAAAGTAAAGTGGAGTGTCCTTGATATGAAACGAACGTTGGAATGCTGTGAATGTGTTGCGAATTAAGGTGGCTAGTTTCTCCACCGCACTGCTATTCTTAGCTTTACGTCAGAGAGCCATCTAGAGGGTGTGCAACGTACCTCGAACCAGGGGCCTTCCGCAGATTAAACACGTATGCTAATCACTATTCCAATGATACATTGCATATACATTTATGCACACTTCATGTATGCACGTGTTTATGTAAGTACTTACATAACCCAGCCATGGGCATTCCAGTGCTGGTCTCAAGCCCAGGGCGGGCGGCTGTTGCAGCAGTGTTAGGCAGGGCATCCAGCTGTCTAAAAGCACTCACCGGTGACCCTAATTAAGTAAGACTAAAGCCAGGAGAAGATGACGATCATTGTGTGTGCTTCTACGTTTTCGTCTGCATCAGAGTCGGTCTGCGAGCTTCTTCTTCCACGCAGAATACCGATATTGTCGTGTGTTTTAAGTATTGCTTATTTCAATGCACCGATGTGTCTTGTAGATATATGGTGCATCCTTATTAGATAGATAGATAGATAGATAGATAGATAGATAGATAGATAGATAGATAGATAGATAGATAGATAGATAGATAGATAGATAGATAGATAGATAGATAGATAGATAGATAGATAGATAGATAGATAGATATATAGGCATGGATAGGCATGGATAGATAGGCATGGATAGATATGGATAGATAGATTTTCATTTATCTTGCTACTGATTTCAAGTGGTAACCTTAATTTTGCAAGTGATGCATTAAAATATTTTCAGCAGAATTGCTTCCTTTCTTTCTCCCTTTTTAGTCAAAAGCTGCACATGCTTTATTCATTGCTGTTCATTCTATTTTTCTTTGATGATGAACAGGCGCTCTTAAGATACCGCTCATTGTTTATGCCTCGGGTTGCGGCCGGAGATAAATAGGTTATGTAAATGACTTTTCAGGCAGCCTTCAGTTTGGGCAATAAATTTATTTTGTCTTTCAATGGTTGGGTAGCATATTTTAATTTGTTAGCAATATATTAGTTGGGTAACTATAATTTTTGTGCTCCACTAGGTTGGGTGATAGAAAAATTTACCCAAATAAGCATTCCTCTTCAGTCCCAACCTGAAGCATGAATAAGGAATGGTCCCTAAGAAGGATGAATGCACTTGTCACCGGAGGAAACCAAATAATGTCAAAGTTATGAATTTAGGGAGGTTAGGTTTTGTGAGAGTGCTAGAAAATTGGCAGTTTGTTTTGGTAAAACGAAAATATTGATTATTATTCATTACCATCTTCATCAGTAAATATATTTTTGTGCATTTGTTTGAATAATTTTCTTCAGGAGCTGATCGATGTGAACTCAAAACTCTGCATAACCTTACAAGACGACTTGGAAGAATGCATCACAAGAGATGATCAGGTATATTGGTGCTTAGGACGACTAAGCAGTTCTAGATCGGGCAGGAATAATAATGAGGTGTCTTGGATCTCATCTCTCCTATAGACGAAACTTGATTGAATACGATGAAGAGATTTCGTTTGACTGTACTGCAGATTGATTAATTACAGCAAAGTCGCAATTGTCAGCTGGAAAAGCCCGCGACCTGGAGAGTCTCTCAAAGTCATAGCGGACAGATTTCTTAGATCTTGAATCAACCAATTGCGCAACTTGACATCATCAATCTTCAAATATTGATAGGCCTTAGTGGCTTAAGCCTTGAAAATCCAGCATTCGCACGATGGAAGCCGTGGGAAATTCTGCCTGGAACGGTGAATTTCTAATTGCTACAGCAAAGAAAATCTCCGTCGTGTAAATAAAACAATAATAACATCGATGGTAGGGTTGATCTCGAGGGATGAAAATGATCTCCCTGAGCCTGGCTCAATCATTTGAAAACTCGAAACAGGTCATCAGAGCAAACGAGCTTCAAGGGAAAGGCAAAAGAGCAACTCCTCTGTGGGTCGTTGCTGTTTAGTGACAGCTTTCTCCATTGTTGTGTGCATCCAATATACCCTCTCAAGGCACCACTTCTATCATCCGGTGTCATGCATGCAATCCTCTAGTGGCACCTACCCTGCCCTACAATTGCATCATTGACACTTGTTCTATCCTTAAGAAATTTCTCACAAGAATTAAAGTTTGCCATGAAATATTCCAAATATTAGTCAAATTTTCTTCCAATTTAATAGTAGAATAAAAATCATTCACTTCCTAATCTCATAAATCAACCAATGCAGCTCAGTTTTGTAGCTTTACTGTATTCAAGGATACTTCGCATTGCGTTAGATGCAACATTTGGTAACTTCACTTCTTGAATAGGCAAGAAACAATCTTTTGTTTAGTCAATTTCAATAGACTATGGTTTAGTGCAACTTAACTTTGGCGTTTCTTATGTGACAAGTATATCTAACGGCAATAGATCATCCAAGATGTTAGACATTTTCTATTTCTCCAGGAGCTGGAATCACTAGAGGTTGGCCGAGCATTCTTGGAAAACGTGGAATTTTTCCAAGCGTATGAAGTGTTTTGCTCTAAGCAGGTGACTCTTTGCAAAATTTTCTTAGATGTGGATAAGCATTCTGGTCTGAAATCAGCATAATGAATGGGCGTTTCTAATCAGCTTCATAGCCTATGGAGGCTTATTGGTGCACCACGAATGAGCGTTGCCCCGCCATTCCACCCAATCTTGCCCCCCCCTTCTGAGCTCGACTGCCCCCTTACCGCTCCACTCCTTCAGATCCTCCATCCAACTTCTCTCTACGATCCCCCGTGGTCTCTCCCCTTCAACTCCCCTCATCGGGTTAAATGTTTTTGATAAATAGGTGTTGATCAAACCAAATCCAGGAAAAAATCATGCTGCAATTAGGAAAATGCTGGTGTCGAATAGATCTGTTCTAAAGAGTAGAAAATAGATGAAAAAAGTTTTAGATAACAAAAACAGCTATTTGACTTTGTCTCTGCCAAAAGTTACATTATATTTATTATACTGTATTGATCATGATGACTGTGATTATAAGATCCTTTTGAAGATTCTCAAAGCTTCCTAACTTCTCCGCACACAATATGTTATTCCTTTTGAAGTACAATTTTGGCTAATGCAAAGATTCTCATTTCAAGCGTCAAGCGGCAGAGCTTGTTGAAAGTTTGCAAAAGAAATCCGAACTGCTCAGAATATTTCTTCAGGTGTGTGTATTAAATAATACAAAACTTTGCCACCGTTTCTTTCAATATTTTTTTCATACATAGTAGATCAGTTGCCTCTTGGAAGATTCTATGCGCAATTAATGGTCCTACCACACTGAATGAGAAGCAACCATTCATTTTCAAAGGAGATTAACTGCATATACTAATGTACGCCGTGAGAGAATGGAGCATGCATCTAGAGCCATAGCATCTGTTGCGAATTAAATAGAAAAAAATTATAAAAAATTTGAATCCAGTGAGATATGCTTCCATGGACATGCAAGCCGTATTGTCATTTTTGTCTATCGCATCTAGGTTTCCTGCAAGCAGAACTCAAAACTCAGGAAGATGGACCTAAAGTCCTTTTTGACAATGCCGGTGCAAAGGATCATGAAGTAAGTTGCATTTTGTAGCATGCATCTACATATAAGTCTACCTGAATGCATCGCCTCATAGGTGTGTTTTTTATCATCGAGCTATATTCCCACAAGTATTATTCGGTGGAATAAGTGAGCGGAATCCCCTAGTGACTTTGATTTCACAAGGATGATCTCATGATTCGCGAGCATCAACGTGTATAAAAAAAATTGAATTGGGCTCCGTACTCGAAATAAGCACTTGGAAGTACCTCATTGCAGATGCACCACCCTGAACCACGGTCATTGCGAGGTAGGGTGGCCAGTTCCTCTCCTTGCTGCATTCACCCCTTGCTTTACAGCAGGTACCGTTTTACTTCTTAATTGGAAGATGACATATACATTTTAGGTGTCGGGATGGCTCATTGGTAAGATTCTTGCGCATTTATCCTACGGCCAACGGTTCAAATCCACCTTCAGTAAATTTTCACTCAGATTGAGGAGAGTCGCTAGCTCTCTGTAATTCCAGGCGTAAGAATCACGAGGTGCAGTCATATCGAGAGGAAGGACCTGGTCATTGCTTGATGAGCAAAAGGCTTCTCAGTGTCCAAATTTCTACCTTTGACATCTAGGTAGATTAATGTGCTTAGAGCGAAGAGAAACATTTGCGGAGGCGCATCGAAACCAAGGCAGTCAGCGGAGTAGCAATGTGCTCTAACCACTGTGCCAACTGCCCCCCCCCCCCCCTACCAGCTTGTAAGCGAGACAAACATTGATTCTCTATGCTCTCTTTTCAAGGTATCCATTGCTTTTGACACGCATCTATCGTGCTACTCTTCGCGGCAATTCTGATCGAGAAGCTTTAATACAGGCACGCAGAAAGATCGAGGAACAAATCACAAAGATCAACGAGGTACGATATTAAGATACGCTGTCATTTTGCCAATTGCTTTTTATATCAACTGAATGATCGAAAATGTGGTTAATGAGGCTAGCATCTGAGTAAAATTCTGATCATATTATCTACTAAATATCCGAAGGTAGAATTATTGAGACTGTATATCTATCAATTCATGTTGTTCTCGATATGAGCACAACTCTGGCCTTGTATAACTGAGCAGAAAGTTAATGACTCTAAGCTAATTACTGAGACATGAACTTTTATCGGCATCTTCGTATCTCCTCCGGTCTCTTGGCATACATGAATTAAGTCATTAGTACGATTGAACGTCTTCTATTTCTTCATGTCTCCGCCGGCATCCTCCTTTGCCATCCCGATTCTTACAAGTCCCTATTCACACAGTGCTTTCCATTAATCCATTGCTATCCCTTCCTTCTACCAACAGTAATCATTCTTCCTTGTTCTCTCACAAAACTCTCTCCTCTCAATGTCACATTCCCATCCATCAACATGAAATTCAATCTTAACGGATGTAAGTACCTGCCAGTTCATACATTCGCCATCGCCTGTTTTATTTTCATAAGTTCCTTCTCTTCTCTCTTACTATTCTGATTACGTTCTAATACATGAACTATTCTAACTATTCTAACTATTCTTGTTTCATACACTTACCCTTGCCTCCCTTGTATGTCTTTTCGTTTTTTTACGGAACTTGTTTTCTCGTTCTATCAGGTTAAATAACTCTCTTTTTGCAAGTTTTTCAATCCAAGAAAATTCACGTTGTGAGAATCCTCACATTTCATGAAGATCTCCTCTTTAAATTCCAATTGCAGATATCGATGGCTTTCTTACAACCTTACCAATGAAACCTTTTAAGGTGAATCCAGGATAGGCGGAGGCGCAAGAATCCGTGTGGCCAAATGGGCCATGGTCCCCCATTTTTTGGCAAAAATGCAAAAGTGCCCTTCTAAATCCAAAAATTCCCTTTTTCCATAACCATTCTTTTGCCCAAATTCTCAATGTAAGATAAGACCCAGAACGATATTTGTAATCAAGGCGGCTTTCTATGAGGATTGTGAAGTGCAGCAGAGAGAGAGGCAATGATTCGTGCGAATGTTACGGAATGTGTGTTACGAAGAGGAATTGAAGCGAAGTGAGTGATAAATGTAAAGCGAATACAAAAGAGCTAGGTTAAAGCACTTGATGGTTTGTTCCGGTTACTTTAGGGCCCAGACTCCAGTACTTGACAAGGACGATTGTCAAAAAAATTTCATCAACTCTATGTCTTGCCTTCTTCTTGCTTTCCTGAGTCCTACAACTTGCCATCTTTCAAATCTAAGATCAATAAACTTGATCTTATATCTCTATCCTCTTAGCTGCTCGCTTTCTTCTTTCCTCCTATGTTGGGGCTTTGTATAGGCCACCATTACCTTTCCTCAACATAACCCACTAAAAAAAATATATCATATGTGGTCAGACATTGTTGTTATCGGCCATCTCTATTATTTTAGAACGTACCCTTTTTTGAGCTGCCCCCTCCCCTTTTTAGCTGCTTCTTAAGAACCTGAGGATATGATTGATATTTTCAGATTGCATCTGGTCGTCCTGCAAAGCTACGCAAAAGTAAAAGCACCAGCGCTTTGAACCAATCGGAATCCAACGGCAACTATGTAACAAGATTAGTTGCCGAGATTCTCGATTGGAGACTTGAAGAAACCCAGATTATCTTGTCAGACGCATTTGAGGTAGGCTTTCAACGCAGGTCAAAATCCTTCTCGTCTTTCAATAGAAATTTCTAATACAGATGACAATACTTGATCATGCTGAGACTTTGCTTCAACTCTGGGAACATAAACCTGTGGGCAGTGTTATCTTTTAAGATACTGCATGATCACTTTTTATATGTAACTCAAAAGTTTCCATTTGTAAATACATACATAGCCACATATTCATAGCCATACATACAGAGCAATGCATACAGAGCCATGCATACAGAGCCATGCAAACACAGCAATGCATGCAAATATATGCATGTCAATACATAGCCATGCACAGTAGCTGTACATATACGAAACATTTCACATAAAAAGTGATATTCAAGCATTAAATTTGACAATTGCCTCTAGGTTTCTTGCTGTGAATTAATCAACATTCCGAACTGGAGTAGGAAATCGCTAAGAAAGCCATGCAAAGTGCAAACAATACTGTGCCTCTATGGAGTTCTAGACGTATGTCATTACTTTTATACAATGATGTAAATGTTTCCAAATTCTTTATTTGACAAGTGCTTTGTGCACTACTGTCTTGCTACATCGAATTTTTCGGCTTACATCACGTTCTCTTAAGCCCTGTTTTTGTAAAATGACAATCTGACCACGCTCAACTTCAGTCAGGGAGGCTCTTTTACCCATGATCGGAAAACTTCAGATGAAAGGATACTTGCTGTTATAGAATTTATAGAGTATTTTTAGAAGTAGTGCATTGGTTTTATCTATCCTATTCTAAACTTACATAAAATTTTATCTTAGTTACTTTGAAAGGATTTCTTTCACACATATGACAAAATTTGGTGGACAGCACTAAAAATCATAAAAAAGTCTTCACTGGTCTTACACTCTTGCACATGACTGTATTTGCCATTTTCTCTATACATGGATTATGTAGACCAGGGGTGGGCAAACTACGGCCCGCCGAGTGCTTTTTTCGTGGCCCACCAAGAACTTGCATCATGCAAAAGCAACTCTCCCGTTATTCTCGTTTTCTAATCGCTTGATATCGTATAAACGCATTATAAACATGTAAAGCGATACCATACTGAAGATGGATCATGTTTTCAAAACATTTAAGCATATTTTCCACTTTTATCGCGTGGCAATCTAATTTTGAAACACCCTTGGCAACTTACTGTGCGGCCCACTAAGAAACTTAAAATTTGTGACTGCAGCCCTTGTGCTGAAAAGTTTGCCCACCTCTGGTGTGTACTATCACTTGAACTCCGATAAACATGCTGAGGCAATTTTCTGCCGATAAATAGGAAGTCGGATTCCCTTTGCAAGTAATTTCATGTCAACACATTCCAGCAACTTCAAGTGGAGTCGCCTGGCGACCAGTGCAGACTTGGGAGTAGCTGTGAAGCAGCAAACGCCGCTGTTATAATTCTAAAGAAGAAGACGGCACACCGATACTCGTTATTCAAGGTAATTGCATGACGTTGATAACATCTTACATGATACTTTGTACATCGGAAAAGGCTACGTTTCCAATCAAAGAGAGCAGTTTAGTTTTTGCTGCACCATGCTGTACTGTACTGTACTGTAATGCAAAGTTCTTCTTAGTCTTCTTAAAAGAATTGCTTCGATTTAAAATGAGTACTTAGGTATTCAAACGCTTTTCTTTTTGAAGGCCTTCCCGGTTTCGGTTCGACTGTGGCATGCCAGTTGCTGGTGATGGGAGCTACGGCGGTGGGCAACAAGCCCAGCTGCTTGGCACACCTTCTTCCGCAGACAGCGCAGTTGTGACCTCTTTCTTCCGCATCACCAGGATTCTTTCGTCTCATCCTCTTCTCATTCAAGTTAACCCCCCTAATCTCCCCCGGCCCTTTTGGCTCCTGTGTAGCAACTGGATCTCCATTCGTTGCGACTTTCAGCACTTCGAAGGTCATTGATTCCAAATGTTTTTCTTACCAGTTATGCAAACAAATCACTGTTGCTGAGATGCTATGTAAGGAATCAATTTCTATGGGGACGAGATGATTTGTTTCTTCTCCCGCTGAGACTATCTTATGTTATAGTATGACCATTTGTTTTGTCCTTTGCTTAGAAAACTGTTTCCATATTCAATTTTTTTTTCAGAATCCGATAATGCTGGGCCAAGCAGTAATAGCCAAGCGAGAAGGTTTGTGCTCCATTTCATTTCTTTCGCATTCGTTTTTTGGATCTGTTTAACCATCTAATCATAACCCATCCCAAAAGAAGAGGCTCCACACCAATCCGAGGCTTCTCATTTTCTTTGCACGCCTTCCGGAATGTGCTCCTACACAGTGGTATACAAACTTCCCGCTGCCAATTTTGAACAATAGTTTTGTTTCGATCACATCTTTCGGTGATATTCTCTCATGTTTCATAACTTGATGAGCATCATCTGAAAAATTTGATTGCACCTTCGATGCTTGCTCACTTCAGAACAATTTTCTTGCGCTATAGGAGAATCAAACAAATTTTATTTCCTCGTATTTTCTCGTATATTTGACCTTTTTGTTATCCTACCATTTTTGCGTTCTGCCACATTCAACGAAGGTAGTAATCTTTTGCAAAGCTGCTTTTAGATTTCTTTCTTGATCACAAATATCCCTTAGAGGATTAAAGCTATTTTTGCACAGCTTAAGGCAATATAACTCTGTATTAATCAATTTATAATCATCGTAATCTTAAAATGGTAAACATGTTGTCTTGTTACTGGGCATCCCAACACCTTCGATTTGTGGATAGTCAAGTCCCTGATAAATAAGGAAGATCGATGATATGAAGGAATCCGAGCCTTCGAAATCCTGCCTCGAGTCTCCCCTTCAAATGTGCCTTTAGGGAAAAATGAGTCGAGATCGCTTTCGGCGGTCGATATCCAGGGACACCAACGTGGAGGTTTCTGCATTGTCCCCAACTATATGCCACTGACATAGAGGATATGGTCAGTGGAAGAACTGCATCTTTCGGTTCTGCGGTGACGATTACTGGAGAGGCAGAAGGGAAGATTTAATCGTTGTTGCATTTGCAGAGGTATAACTCTGTGTGACGTCAGGCTACCTATAAGTCGAGTGTTTATTTAGGCACTTGATTTTCTCAGGTAATTTGCTGGTTTTTAGCCGACATCAAGGTGTTTTTATCACATATTTATGATCAAAACAGAGCCGCTAAGAAGCGATTGAATGACACGGGCAGGAACGGTGTGTTTATGAGGACAGAACACTGCATCGATGCCTCTTTAGACCACAAATAATGCTTGTTGCAGTTAAGCCAGTTTTACGATAGTGTAGTGAGCATTGGATGCAACGACTTTCATGTCGTCTTTAGCAACGACACCTTCTGTTTTCTAAGAATGATTTTCGACTCTGCTGTTTGCTATTGTAAATGCACAATTTTCCTCCCATTTTTCTTCTTATTCTGTCAAGAATTCAATGAACAGCATTTGTTGATGTCTGATTTACACAGCAAACACATACAGAGTTCGTTAGCTATTTAGTTAGTTAGTAAGTTAGCTTGTAAATAAGCTAGTAAGTTAGCTAGTTAGTAAGGTAGTAAGATAATTAGTTAGTGAGCTAGTAGGAAAGCTAGTTAGTAAGCTAGTAAGTTAGCTAGTTAGTAAACTAGTAAGTTAGGTAGTTAGTTAGTTGCTAAGTTAATCAGCTAGTAGGGTAGTAATTTAGGTAGTTATTTACTTAGTTAATTAGTTAGTAAGGTAAGGTAGTAATTTAGCTAGTTAGTTAGTTAGTTTATTAGTTAGTTAGTCAGTTAATTAGTTCGTTATTAAGATAGTTATAATTCACAGAACCTCGTGCAGTCCTTGGGGAAGTTTCCGGTGCGTCTTTCCTTCCAACGGCAGATTGGATGGGAATAAAAGACGCTGCTTTGCGATTTGTCATTAATGAATAGTCATTAATGACACATCGCAGTAAGTCAATTTTGAGATCAAGCATAAATGACGCATAATCTAGAATTTCTTCTTTTTTGAACAAGTCATATGTCGCCTTGCATCGCATCGTGTCTACCTTACACGTAAGACAGCGTATCATACACAGCTCTTGAGCTTGTGTACTGTCGCTTGTGGACTGCAAATTTGTCGCTTCTGTATGTATGTACAGACCACATGACGTGACGTAGATCAAACGTTCTTCAAGTGATTGGTTTCATCTTTCGTTTCAGATGTAGAGACTGCTTTTGAAATATCCCCAATAGCGAGAGAAACCCTCACCTTCGTTGTAAGTATACACAGCTTACAAGCTTATGCGTCCTTGGGAATAACGTGCCAGAACATTTGATTAAACTTTGCAGCAAGTTTACCAAATTAACTTTGAATCGATTAATCAACGCTTTCTGGATGAATATATTCTGGAGTAGCTTGCATGGTGATGACAACACGCCTGCTGTGGTGGGAAGGAAGTCAGGAGTCGGAGGCATGCTCGTATAAGTTTCTTTTATTTTTCTCCTTTTCTGTCCTCCTTTGCTGTATAATTTTTTAATGCGTAACGGGATATAACGGGTATTTGGGCATCTATCCAGCTGATTTGGGCCTGTAGTACTACCACTTGTGTCCTCAGAGTTACCTCTGAGTACTCGGAGAAGGCGATATAGCTTGGAATTGCATTTTTCATATTTATAAACGGAGGAAATACTACAGGAATTCTCCTCATTTCGCTCCCACCAAAAACATTACAAAGCAAGTACCCTGGACTCATTAACAACTGCTAACCTCAGTGTGTTGACAGATCATTTATTTCGAAGCGGGACCTTCGCGTTCCCGCTAGAAAAAGGAACTTTCCCCCTTTTGAGAAAAACGCTGGGGGTCTCCACCTCAAGGACCCTCATTTGCTTGGATGTATACTGTGATGACAAAGCATTATGAAAGATCTGTCATAAAAGGCATCTGTTCTCTTATTTCTATACTATAGGCTGAAGATGCAATGTGTTGTAAAAAGTGGCTGAAAAGTTTGAAATATTACGCAAAAGACCTCGGAAATTGGAGAACTCGCAGAAATGCAATGGCTAATATCATGATACAAAGCATGTCATAGCAAAATCGCTGGCCGTCGACTTCCACAGCATTTCAAGCCCTGGATGACTACCTTACAAAGGACCTTGCCGCCGGACCTTGCAGCATCGCGATCGGTGTTGTATCCAGTTCTATGAAAATGGAAGAGTTCCCATTAATTCCTCTCGGAACACGCCTGACCAAGGGGCGCTGAGCAATGGGAACTACATACACTGTTTCCACGTTCAACCTCAGACTCTCAAGGACACAATTCACTCCTGCCAAATGTCGAAAAATCGTCTATTGGTATTTTGGGGATTCCCAATGCCTACAACTGTTGCCTACCTCATTCAGTCGATGTAAACAAGAAGTGTAAAATCCTCTCTCAGACTATTTCCTTCTAATGGTTTTGGTACCTACATTTGGGTCATGCGGAAAGCTCGCCTCACTCCGGGCTGTCTCTAGCATCTCCTATTCATAATCCCGTTTCTTCAGCGAACATTTTCACTCGAGATGTAGCTATGATAATTTGGATTGTTTTTCATGGATATTTATGGTCGAATTCTCCCTTGCCCCTTACCCTCCCTGTTACTCCGCGGGGAGACGTAATTGGCTGATGCCCTATCAGAGTTCTACCCCTGGCGATTGAGCTGGGAACTTTGGCAAAGAGTTAAATCCCCTCAATAACAAAGCCCAGGCCTATTCAAACATTTTTTAAAAACCTACGCTTGTGAGGAGACAGTTTTAGCCTCATAACAATAGCCGTATGCAAGGAAACAGCGCAGGCATGCTACTAAATCGTATTGCTTGATATAGATACCTCATTCCATTCGCTACTTCATTGTTGATATGATATCAAGAGAAGATAAATCGGCTTTCTTGGAAACTTACCCGGGAACGAGCTATTTCTAAGGCTGTCTTTGTCTCTGTCTAATCTTTCTTTCAGAGATTAACAGTTGCCAATGAAGTTCGAAATCTCGGATACAGTGGATAAAATGCTAATTCCCATAGCGAAATTCATGTGATTTTTGTCTGCGGACAAAACGACTATTCTTGACCTGTTTTTGTTTCGAGATGTGCAAAGCGCTGCATGAAATTTAGGCTTCAATTTAAAGTTGAATCCCTCAATAATTCTGTTTGATCCACCGAATCATGTGTCAGAGATTCTGCGAAATCTCTCGTCTCAATTGGTAAGTGACCGTTGAAGAATACTCTCTCGCTCCTGTATCAACATTATTTATGGCAAAAATGCGTCCATTCTCGCAAAGTGGAAGCAGCATGTTTCTAGACACTAAGGTAATCAAATCATGTCAAAGTAACAATTGTAGATAATGTAAATTTTGTAACTCGGTTGCTTATTCGCTTTTCTCTATAGCACTTTCAAGGTTTTCAATGGATCAGTTTACGTTACATCCGTCTAGCCACAGATTCTCAATCTCAGTGACAAGGCATCCCTATTCCAATTTTCAGTTGCTTTCAAATGACTGTCTGTTGTCTTAGGTGTATGGGAACCATTTCTCTGTGTGACTGGTCTTTCATTAACCCCCTGATATCCAAGGATCCTTAAATGTGCATGAAAATTTTGATTTCTACGCAAGTTACTTAATTCAAGGGCATAGAATGAATGCAGTTTGCTTTTTTAAAACAAGTGCAGTTTTTGGCACCTTTTTTTATATGTGCCAGATGTGTCACATTGGGTTATGCTGGAAGAAATGTTCGATCTAGAACATATACCAAATATTGCATATTCAAGGAACTTGTTGTAGAAATAAATTCAATTATGGTATTTTCACTTTGTCTAAAATGCTCTTGAACAGGTATCTTGAGCATCAGCAAGCATGGTTTAGGAGGGGAAAGATTTAATGAGCACGTTTTAAAATCTGAGCACATCTCGGATGGTTCCAGGCTTCTATGAAGTGCTGCTATGGTTTTTTTTGAAGTGATCGTTTCCGTCAGAATCCTTCTCGCGGAAATCCAAAGCGCTACACATGATTCTAAATGTTTCATAGCAATCATGGCTACGCTCTGTTCATTTCTTACGCTACTGGTGGCACTATGATAATAATACTATATATATATGGTGATAAGACTTGCTCAGTCAGTGTATTTGGTGCTAAGTTTCAAAAAAATCAAAATTGCTAATTTATAGACTCTTTTTCATGAACCTTCCGAAATTAATTATTCAAAGATGACTTGTCGTAATCTTCACCTACCATCCGAGAGTAGATTTGGGACAGAGAAGCTTTCCCCTTATCGAGCAGTTTCCAAGACCTTCCTCTCGATAGGACCATGCCTCAAGATTCCTACACCCGGAATGGCAGCGAGCTAGCGACCTTCTTCACCCAATGTGAAGATAAAGCTGAGGGGCGAATCGAACCACGAACTCTAGGAGCGATAGGCAAGGACTTCACTCATGAGCAATCCTGAAAGTGAAAATGTGAATTGAGAGCTTATCATCAAATCATCATATCATTATCGAAGCTCAAGGTTCAAGTTCATTTCTTTTTCATGAACTCAAACTATTTTGCACACACATTTACATATATATGTTGTCTTTATTTGTTAACGCAGGCTGGATGTTTGGGCAGCTATTCAGCTGATGTGGGGCTGTGGTACTACCTCTTGTGTCGTCAGAATAGCCTCTGAGTACTCTACCCTCTAGCCTCGAAAGATGAACTGGTGCTTTAAGATGGCGCATGCTTAATGCCCTTCAAATTATTCCCTTATCAATGTAGCATCGTGGGCAGCAATTAAATAACGGAGACTAACAACATGAGCCAATTTTCACCGCTGCGTGTAAGCAACAGGTCTAGCAACCCTTTTACACTAACACGGGTGCATAAGGATCCGTACCAAAATCAATAGGGAGAGTGGGGGTAGCTGAAACATGCATGGGGTTAGTTGGAAATGAAGAAATTTGAAATTGCTCCAGAGAAATTGGAAATTGAGCAAGCCGCTGCAAAAAGTACTTGAAAGAGGCAGAAAGCGTCAAGTTGGGAAATGCTAAGGAAGTAGTAATGTAGCTACATTCTTTGTGTTAAATGTTATGAATATCATTGAGTGTAAGTGTCGAATGAGTTCTAATTTTTTTTGGTACTGTCCTACAGCTAACTGACATCAAGGGCTCCGACTTGCCTTATGCCAAGTTTCAACTAACCCCATCAATGACTTATGCGGAGCACCTTAGACAATTTTGTTTGAAATTGATTTCAGTAAGTAACTTCAAGGAATGCGAATTGGGTTATTGCAGAGTTTTTAGAGTATATTGTCACAATAATGGTGACAGTGATTGCTCTTGAAAAAATTTCATGTCAATGAGTAATATAAATATCTGGAAAATCATTCCAACTAGCCCCCTCCCTCTGTTCCTTATAGATAGACTTTCCGTTTATATTGGAAACGATGGATCCTTCCTCATTCCTCATTCCTCAAAAAAAGAGCTAGCAACTCTCCTCACCCTAAATAAAAGTGAAGCTAAGGCATGACCACAAGGAGAAGGATCAGAAGTGGTTTGATAAGCACAATTTCTCGTCTCGCTGTCCTTGAATCTAACTTCAGATATAGCAAGTCAAAAGACTTTTTGCCTGTTGAATGTTGAAAACGCATTGCCAGCGGTATAGATCCTGCAAAAATCCCTTTCCTGTGCACCATTCTTTGTGGCTCCAAGGGCTTTGATCAGCTAATCTGAGCTCAGAACAGCTTATACTAGTAATGCTAGTAATAAGCCCTGTTCACCGGCAGCCTCGGTTCCGCACCCCCGATACTTTTTCACCCGTTCACAATTTCTGCCAACACCGCTGTGAAGGAGTCGACAAACCTTCGCCACTTTTCAAGTCGAATTTTAGATATTTCTGTCTGAACAATCATCCTTCAAAAGGAGGTGGCAATTTTTACTCTTTAGAAATAGAATTTATCATAGCTTGACTTTAATCAAAATGAATAAGTATGCTGCAGAAGATATGAACCCAGGCGCCTTGCAAGAGACACGGGTCGCCATTTTAAAAAATGGCAAGTAAGGGTGGGTAGAAGACTTGCTTGGTATGTGGTAGGTCACAGTTCACAGCCAGCTCGTAAGGGCAAATGGCATATGCAATTTCCATGCTGGGATTTCGGCACTTTGGGAAAGAACATGGGAGCTCAACACGCAGTGCTGTGTGATGTTTCTTTAAGCAGGATTCTTATCTCAGAACACGGTTATGGGATACAGTTGTTCAAATGCAGTACATTTTATGTTACAAAATCAACAAGCTTTATCATATCTTCCTCCTGGCCTTTCCCAGCCTTCCTTTCCTGGGGCTTTGCTATAGGTAACGAGTGCCTTTCCTAAACATAACAAGGCAAAAGAACACAAAATCTTCACAGGACATCGTTTATCTTGCTCTTCAATTGCATAAAGTTGTAGAAAAACAACACATATTTCCCAGGAGGTGTGCTGTATGGCATCAGAAAACCTTTCGGTGGGGCAAAGTCCCTTCTAGCCTCTCTCATAGGTTGTACATACGGGGCTGAGGTGAACTTCACAAGCCTCCGGAAATCAACGCATCAAGAAATTAGGCCAAGTAATCCTCGCGAAGACCTTTCTCAATCAATCGATCAAGCAAGAATAAAATACGATTCTCTTATGTATAGAGTTTCACTTGGGTAATTGTTACGCTATGAAACACTCATCTACTTAGTACGTGAATTAACCACAAAAATCCAATTTGAGATTCAGTTGGCTCTATTCAGTGCAATTGACCCAATTGTGTCCAGGCAGATCTGAAATTCAACCACCGAGCATCTCCGTAGTAGAATTTTAAAGCAAAATTTGATGTAGGGGCGTCAAAGTTTTCTGCTCGTACAAATAGAGGATTGGAAAAGCCATCACCTTGATCTCCTACCAGTTGTTGCGCCAACACCATCCCGATATTTGATCTATATTTGTATCTATTGGCCCAAACACATGAATGGAGCCTTGCATGATTCTAATGGTAAGTCAGATGAGAACCAAATGCACACGGGTGCGACTTGGGACGCATGCCAAAGTTTCACACACACGGGTGCAGAGAAGTTTGATTTTTATAACAAAGAGTAGTTTTGCATTAAGATCTCAGCCTGAAAGAAACATATGCTCAAGAATCAAGAGGTGCCACGCTTTGCTTTCCCTTTTGTAAGCGATTAGGATAAGCGATAAGGAACCAACAAAGAACCAGGAAATGGCATTCTTTGATTATGGTTTATTCAATCTGCGTTAACGTGCAGGCTGATTCTATTCACAATTCAAGGAAACAAAAAAAGTAAAATTTAACATACCTTACCTGCGCCAATTTCAGGGGGGAAAGCATAACATGATCTGTTCCCAATTGTAAATAGTGCTTACAATGCAACATAACAATTGACTGCATTTAATGAAGGAAATAAATAAAGTTTAAGATAAGTTTTCCCCGGGTTAGGTAAAATAAATATTGCCGGTGAATGCCTTAGCATTGCACCACATACGCAACATTGCCACGCCCAGTATTCACTCAGGACTTCCTAGAACATGTATCGCACAATGCTTTCAGTTGTCACATGTTTTTTACTATTAATAAATATACCACATGTAGATCGTGCATTTGGCTGAGAATAGGATCGCATGGCGAGTAAAGTTGTATTAAAAACAATGCGTTTTCCTTGAATACATTTCTCAAATAGAATATGAACTAGAGAAGAGAAGGCCCTTGGTTGATAGCAACAAATTCATTTTGCTGAACAAGTTTGCCTGTATAGATATGGTCTTTATTATTATTATTATTATTAAGGGATACTCTCGAAAAATATGAATAAAAAGAAGGAAAATTAGCTGAGCCTGTCTCATCATCAGACCTGTATCATCAGATCGTAATCTTACAACTTGCCATCGTTCAAATCCAGGATGAATAAACTTGATCTGATCTCTCTCCCCTCTTAGCCTTTCGCTTTCTTCTCTCTTCCTTTGTTGGGGCTTTGTACAGGCCACCATGGCATCTCCCCAACATAACTCATTAAAAAATCAGATATAAGTTTAGGGGAGCACCTAGCTAGATATGGACAGCAAATACTATCGTCAGTCGCTGCACATCGAGGAAGGATGTCAATGGTCTTTTCTAGCTACAAGTCACCCCCGACTAACCAAACTAATGCTGGTATCCATTCATTGCTGGATGAACTGGAAGAGAGGATCCAGAATCATGCGAGTGTGGGGTACCGAGGCTGTAACATTCGGCACAGCATGTGCATCCCATAACCGTACGCCAACTACCTTAACTACCGCCTTAAGTCGGTGAAAGGGATGTTAGCTTGTCATTTGATATTTGCCTTTCCGTCAGAGCTCACCAAGCAATGTGGTTTGCACACAGCGCACCATAGGGAGGCGAAGGGCTTTCAGTCTATCATATCTCTGCTTGAAAAGTGATTATTTGAGTATTCAGCCGATTTCTGATCCTTCCAAGGCTCTGTAAAGCTAATCAACTTTAGAAAAAGCGTTACCTAATCGGCAGGATAAATTTCTGATCGAATATCTATTAGAGAGCTGGGAACGGAGAGAAAGCTTTAGATATCCTCTTTAAGGACAAAAATCTAAATGCTCTCTGAAAACGTCGCCAGGCAAGCTCATGAATTCGACGACAGGAAGTTGCTAGTTTAGGAATCACCAGCTTCAAGGTGTGCGCATGAAACTGGCCCTAAAAAGCTGCTGTTTGATTCAACCCACATGAACGATTCTTGCCTTGTAGTCTTATTTAACGTGCAGAGAACACGGAGTCAGAGAGACGACGATTAACGCTCTTGTGCTTGAATGACTGACTAACTGACTTATTGAAATAAAATACATATTTATATAGGCAAATAGCAAAGAGCTAAAATTACCAAACTCATCGATTTAGAACAGGAGCGGAAGGGTTGGTTGGTATTGACGCAAGTAGATGAATAGACGATGAGTTGATGGAATTAAGACAAAAAATCACAATTGATTGAATGAATTGAATTGTATAGTTAAGCAAGATGGTAATGACTGCATAGATGGAAGTTACGAGGGTAAGAAAGCTGAGTCCCTACACTAGCACCATTTTGATGGAGTGGTTTTATCGACAAATCAAGGTTGCAGCCTCTGCACCACTTCTTTCAAAAGTGGATTGATCGGAAATAGACTTAAGTGACTCTTGAGAAATCACAGAGGCACCAAGGAAATCTTGACGTGCTTGCAATATTCAACATGTCATGGAGTCAAGCAAAACGTTCATTTTAGACGCCCATGTTGTCAACCATAGTTCATCTTGGATGCATTGTAAATCATTCCGGTTTTTTGGAATAGCAATTGAGTAGACGAAGCGTCGAGTCATGGAACGTGATGGAAGAAAGAGTAAGGGGATCAGGGATACTTTTGGTGCATTCCGATCCACTGCAAATGATGTTTGTCAAGTTTTTCGTCCCCTCGACCCCTAGGTATAACGAAATCATTCTTGAGACTAAGTGAAAGGAGAATTCTGGCATGCCACCCTTCGATGAAACAACGAAGTGTAGGTGAATGGTAGTACAGTGGAAAACCTTAGTCTGAATTCCATCTATGCTTTTAACAGTAAAACTGTCCTGTAACGTACTTGGGTAAAGCGAACTTTATATCATGCCTCTTTTGATTCTGCAGATACCTTTGGAAACTCATGGCGATGCCTTTCATTAATTGACTCTTATAATACGTGATGTGGATGCAGCCCCATCCAAGACAGCCTGCCTTTTGCCTTAAGGTATTTCCGTGTACTGTAATTTTTGTAGCAAACTTAAAACACATTGGGTATCGACTTCCAAGTTGCTTCTTTTTAGATTGATGCTTGCAGTAAATATGAAAGATCTCAGACGCCAAAGGATAACACGATAATGCCTTTCAAAACGTGCGCATTGATAAGAGACCTACGATCTATTTTTTGTATTAAAGTAACACCTCAGGAAGCCTTGTTATGATATCCCCTGTGAGGGCAATAAAAACAGTATATGGTGTCTTGCTGTTTGCCACAGACGCAGAGCTACTCTGTATTGCCAATATCGTCACCTTCAAAGTCTTCTGACTCGACTGGTTGCCACTAGCGGACGGGGTCTGATATGTGACGAGCGCTAATGTGTCACTTCTCAACAGATCACTTGTCAACCGAACTGTGACGTGGGCAAACAAGTTCACGCAATTGGTACAGACGAAGCGAGCGCCGATTGTGCACAAGTCTCTCGCTCCCTCTTGTAGTGCAATCAGCCATGGTAAAGTTAATGGGCATCGGTGAGTTCTCTCTTAACAATTGAACAATCAGTCTAAAGCGATCTTTTGAATTGGGCCACCAGCCGCTGTCATCGCTGTGTATAAGGTTCACGATTTGCACGGGCATCCACGAAACTGTATTTCGTTAGGCATACTTTCGTGCCGGATTGATTCGTGCTAATGAGTGCAACGCGTGCACGTGTTTTCAACGCACACAAGCTCTGGTGCTGCCAATCCAATTGCCATTTCAACGTTTAATTACCCTCAATAGTTGTTCATTTAGTTTCTGGCAATGACTGATGGTTGACCTTACGAGTTTATTGGGGACTGGACAAACGAGGAGAAGATCTTCCGGTTTCTTCGTCGCAGTCGCAAAATGACGGCTAAGGGTACGTACTTGCCCCTTCACCCTGCCAAGGGCAGCAGCGATCATCCTAAATATGTGCCCCTTGATTTATCTACAGCTGAACAGCATGAGCAAGGCTCCAGCAGAAGATTTTTTAGTGGAAGGAGGAGATATTATGTGGCTGGATTTGCTGCTGTTTTGATTGTTAGCGTGGTTACAGTGGCTGCTGTTCTAGGCACAAGATCAGGTAAACGGTTGTTTTTAATGACCAATAATAGACTGACTGCTCTTTTCTGTCCATGTTCAAAAAATACTCAATGCATTGTCTACATATTAATATAAGATTGATTGAATTATTGCAAGTATAGACGGACCTCCCTAATTGTTTCATGAATAATAGATCAATGCTACAAACGTTCCCACCTGCATCAGATCCGAAAATATATTGAGAACTAGGCCTAGAGTTCATCATCCGAGAATCTAGGTAACGACTGTGCTATCTATCACGCCAAGCACAGATCAGACTGGCTTAATTAAGAAGTTTCACTCAGGCCATTACCTATGGACAGGCCACGGATGCTTCCATTGCTTGATAGTTCGTAGGCATAGTTGACGACAAGAGAGGATCGGCTGTTGGTCGTAGATTAAACATACTAGTAATTTACAGCTTTGACAGAGTCTGATATTTTTGCCTGTTGCAAGTGATTTAAAACTGATTACAGCATTTTAATAATAACTGATGGAGCTACTACTGGGTTAAGCTTCTCAAAACCAACATATCGTAGCAGCTTAGTCATCGGCACGCCTAGAACTGTGAAATTATGCAAATTTCGAAAGTAAGGACTCGTTCTGATAAGATGATTCATTTATTAACTGCCTTCTTACTATCTAGCCAATGCTTTGGTCAGAAGGTGCCATAAGGAATGATCCAAAAAGATCTTTAGCTTGACCAGACGTTTAACTGATTGGGACATCTACCAACTCATCATAGGTTTTCTGATTAAAATGCCTCTATTAAGGCAAAATAAAATTAATTGAGACAGACACAAGAACTTCAAGAGGTTTTATGACTCTACCCTAGATCTGGGAAATGGACGCAGTCCTTTGGAAAAGTATCAAATTAGTTTAATGTCTTCTTGCTTTCCTGAATCTTACAACTTGCCATCGTTCACATCTAAGATCAATAAACTTGATCTGATCTCTCTCTCCTCTTAAACCTTTCACTTTCTTCTTTTGTTGGGGCTTTGTATAGGCTACCATGGCCTTTCCTCGATATAACTAACTAAAAAAATAAAAAAAAATCCTTGTCGATTTAGGTTGTGATGTTAACTGACTTTAAGTCTTGTAGTTATCTTTTTTGAGGGTTGTTAAACGCAACTTATCATCCCATGAAAAAATTTGATCCACGCTCTACCCACTGTCCCCACAGATCTCAATTAGAATATCAACATAGAAACATGGAATAAGAAAAGTCCCCAAGGACCGCACAACAATGCTTAATCATGTGAACAAAACACCGAGTGAAAACATAAGACAAAAACCCTGCAATTAATCACAATACGCAGCATTCAAATAAGAACACAAGCAAAAGGCTCTGTGCACAACAAGTCTGACCAGCAGTTCTTTATAACCAATCCTAGCTTTTACGTTGTCTCTGCCCTCTCCTGTCCGTTTGGTGCATCAAATTGGGGTCTATGTAGCAAAGTGAAATTACTCAATTTCTTGTATAATCAAGAACATGTATATGGGGATCAACTTAATTTTCTTTCCGTCGATCTTTTCATCCTTCATATTACTATTGTTGAATGCTCTTCTTTACAAATATCTTCTTAACTTTGAGCTGGTTCAATGTCCACAGCAGATTGAATCAAATGCTATAATGGAATGGTCAAAGCAAAAAATATTATCAGTAGTATTTCTTCCATTGTCACACAATACTCCCTTGCTACATGCTTCAGGATTGTACCAAAGCTGCTGTTTATTCTTCTTGCCATCGTTATCTCTGTAATTTTTCCATTTGTAGAATTTTTCCTTGGTTCACGGCTGATTAGGTCATCATCAAAATTCACTTTTTATGAGGTAATGACAGGGACGTTTCAGGCAAAAGGCTACTCTTTGAAATGGATGACAGGTGCATATTTTTACCTACATTTATGTCAGACTCTCTCGTTCATGTTCATCTGTCCCAAAAAGTTTAAGCTTTTATAACAAAGAAGAAACTATCTGAGTATTGGGGAAATCAGATGCCAAGCCATAAACAAGTTCCCATTTTAGACAAAAAAGCACTGTTTTTGTAGTTTGATGTTGAAAACTGGTATTTTTTGTTAACTGGTCCAGCCCCAATCTCTAAATTCTATATTTTACTCATTTCTTCTAACTTTGTTATAAGATAAATTTTTAAGAAGCATTTTAACGTCTGATTTCGTTTCTGTCTGATTGATTAATATCTGTTTTGACTAAGATCATTTTCTTAAACGTAAAGCAAAGGAAAATAAGTTTCTCATTTGTTTGCAGAGCAGTACCTACGGGCTATTGCTGCCAAATTGTTTAACCAATGTATCTTACGTTTCAGATGATACATATTTGCATGAGTCTGTAGATGGCGGAGTGAAGGAGTTCAATTTGACAAGCAATTCATCGTCAGTGTTTCTTTCAGAGGACATAATTGTAAGCATCATCAAAAGACTGATCATCAGCAGTTGAAATGTAAACTGTTTTATGACATGCAGTATTCAAAGTTCTTATGCTTATGAAAAAAACTTCCAAAGTAAGGGAAAGGATCCAGCAACTCAACTGATGACAAAGGTTGAACTAGCTACAATGCCTCAATCCCATTAGTTAGGGCTGCTAGCAGGGTCTTAGCCTTCCTGAAAGATTTTTTTATGTCATTTAGCCTCTCTCCGCGAAATCCATCTGATTTTTTGGAAGATTTAAGCATTTGAAAGAGACAGGTCAAGGAGGCTGTTTAAATATATATGACTGCATCAATAACAGTCCCACACAAAGACGAGGAATTCTCAAGAGTAAAAAGGGATCCCAGGAGGTCTGAGGGATAGACCCCCCAACCATTTCTGTTCCAGAATACACCTTCCTTCTCAAACAAGGCCAGCTATACTGTAGCTTTGGAGATTTGGAAGTAAGTCTCTATGTCTTGGTAAACGTAGCATTTTAATTTTTTTAATTTATACAAGCTTTTCTTTGAAGATTATGGTAGGTGTTGTAGAAGTCATACATTTTGGATGTATCCATTATGTAGCGGTGTGAAGTGAAAATATTGGTATCTTACTTTGTCCACAAGATTTCAGGAGACTGTTCCTTTGAAATTGGATAAGCAGCTGAATGTTGAAAGTTATTGGATTCCTCCTTTGATATGGTATTCATTTTTTGGCAGAGTTGAAGCATGCAGCCTGTTGCAGTCCCAATTGTAAGGAAAAATGTTCCGGGGCATGATAAACATTGTTCCCCTTGATAACTACCAACCCCAAATGAGTGTCCTTTGCTAACAATTGCCCATACCTTCATGTTAAAAATCGTAACTGCTTGGGTTTGGTAGGCCTTATTTTTGATATAATCAAAGCAGATCTTATAAATTGATTTAAAAACTAGTAGTAACTTAAAGCTTTCTGTTGTTTTTCACTTTTAGCTGGAACATGGCTCAGTTTACACATTGTCACATGACAGGAAATGGATACTCTTCCAGGAGAATTCTACTCGGGTAAAAATTGGTTAACAGTGTTAATTCGGCTCTCTGTTTTTAGTTTGCTTATCTTTAATGGGACCTTTTGTTAGTACAAATCCTTCCATATCTTGGAAGTTTTTTTTTTCTTTAAGTGTAGTCCATGTTTGATAGGACTACTTGAGTACCTTTTCCAGATTGTAAATGGGTCTGTGCATTCACACACACAGACGCACACACACACACACACACACACACACACACACACACACACACACACACACACACGCACACGCACACACACACGCACACACACACACACACACACATGATGGTCAATATCTGTCCTTTTGCTACCAGAAGAAGGTCAATCTGGATTCCCGAGATCCATATGCTGAAAGGCAGAAGATCAAAGAAATCGTCAAATATTTACATTATTTCAATTGAGTTTTTGCATCATTTATTTGCCGATATTTACCTTGAATGAAAATTACAAATGATGGCTCTTGATGCAGTGGCTTACTGGCAGTGACTAAAAGTCTATGATTTTGTCTACCATTCATGTATTTTACTTTATCACGTCAGCTTTTGTGACAAGCCATTTTCTCAAAATTTATACATTGAAAGTAATGTGTTGGATTAATCACTTCAAAGTAGTTGTGCCATTGAAAAACAGAAGCAATCTCTGTATCATTCTTGTGTCTCTTTTTTTGTCCCCTATTAAACAAGCACCCCTGAGGGGACCCTTATGAAAATACGGTCAGCTTAACCTTTCAATGCTATCTCTGCCACCGAAATGAGGGGTGTTTCTCTTCGTTTTTAATTTTTACCATCATGCTTCATTCTTTTCAATTTTTCGAACTTATAACTTGTAAACAAGATAAATGTGGCAATATATACATGCATACATACATTTATACATCCATAGATACCTTCATACATACATGCATTAATTGTACCTTTTCTGCTACAGCTCTATCGCCATTCGTCACTGTCGGATTACTACATTGGAAAATTAAGTGACAAGTAAGTCAAATTTTTACCAGCTATAAGTATCATATTTGCCCAAGTGGATTTGGTCGTGATTTGATTTAAAAAATGGGAAATATCAAGTATATGCAACAAGAGTGAGCAATTTTTGCAATTCTACCTCCACGCAAATCAGAAGCATCAGAAAACATCTGGAATATTTATGTAACAATGGAATAGGCAGCAATGCATGTAATCGATTTGTAAAATATATAAATGAATAAATAAATGAACTATCATCAGTTGTAGATAATTAACATAGACACATTTGTTGGAATGGAAGGGCTTCTGCTCCTGATGGATTGAAAGTTCTGTGGATAGATCCAACCTGGGAGGTCATATGGTGGGAGGAGCAGAGTTCTATGCCTTCCTCCAAACAAGATCCATTAACCTGAAACTGGCAATCCATGCTTTACGAGTCAGTGAATGAATGAATGAATGAAAGAGTGAAAGAATGAATGAAAAGGTGAAAGATTGAAAGAATGAAAGAATGAAAGAAAAAATGAACGAATGAATTAATGAAAAGGTAAAAGAATGGATGAATGAAGGAAAGAGTGAAAGCGTGAAGGTAGCAATCAGGGGTGAAGATAATTGCAAAAAAATTCTTTGTTTGCTTCACAGGAAATTTAAGAAACTAGCGCTACCAGGTAACGTTCGGGAGAAAATTCGATATGCAACGTTCTGTGGGCCCTCTAACTCACTCGTAAGTACACGTTTGCTTCTTTTTCTTCATCATATGATGCATTCCTCATGGCAGCTGCAGTTTGTTTCCTTAATAGTGAAATAGGCTACAACATAATTTAATCAAAGTACCCTGTTTCTGTTCGATGCCGTGAGGCTTCTAGATCTTATTTAAAGACATAGGTTAGTCCTTCCCGTAAATCCCGTTTTATGTTTGATTTCTGCGTCTTTTTACGCAATCTTTTATATTAGGGGTTGATTGTTTCGCTTCAATGCGACGTTTATTATAGATTTTTTATCAGCCACAGTTTTTTATATTATCCATCCGTGTCAAGCAAATAGTGGTAAAGACCTCCTCAAGATGAGTTTATGGAACTTTTGTCTCACTAGGCTTGTCCTTTCAGCACTGTGCAACTTGTTGTACTTAAAGCCCGTCTTTGATGGGAAATTTTCGGATTTCAAGACCGCCTGCACTGATTTCTTTGCTCTGAAAGCTTTTCATGAATGTATCACACTACGTAGCCTTTATCTTTTAAAAAGCAGTGTTAAGGATCGTTCAATCCTATTTTCCAGAGTATTTGCATAAATATGAAGCCCTTGAAGTTCCTTTGTAGAGGGCTAACTTATTTCGCTTTCAGTGTGTTTGCAAAAGTGCCAGCCAGCTTTATGATACGCCACGCGCCTACCTCCGTCTGTATCACTTGCGAGGTATCGCCGATTTGTCAAAATTTAAGAAATTAATACTTGCTGAAACTGAAGAAAACCAAGATCTACATGCAGTAAAACACTTGACTTCTAATAGTTATACAAATATTTTGCCATTTTCATCAACATCTAAATATAGGAAAACACTTTTCAAGTTTCACTGCCCACTTCACGAACTCTATCTCACAAATCATCATTAATCCCAAGAACAGGCAATTTATGGAACATCTTGCCTTCTTCTTGCTTTCCTGAGTCCTCCAACTTGCCATCTTTCAAATCTAAGAACACTAAACTTGATCTTATCTCTCTCTCTTAGCTGTTCGCTTTCTTCTTTCTTCCTATGTTGGGGCTTTGTATAGGCCACCATAGCCTTTCCTCAACATAATTTACTAAAAAAAAGAAAAAAAAGCCAGTGAAATAATCCTGACTAAGCTCTTATGAAGAACCATGCCGAAGAATTTAAGCCTCTGACGAATGCCCTATTCACGCTTTTTACAGTGAGGTTTTCTCGCAATTTCTTGACACCGTTCTGATTTTTAGTTGTTGTTGTGTCTCGTATTCGCTGTCGTGAAGTTATGTTCTCATCCAAACTTCGCATATCTGAACTCAGTGCATAATTCACAACTGGACCTGTATTTGAGAAACTAATGCATGTCTTCGTAAAAGATTTTATAAAGCAAATAGCTCTGTCAAGCAGATAACTCGTCATCGTGTCAATCGGTGTCAACGAATATTTTTTCATCATCCATTTTTACGTAGTAAGAAAAATGACAGCTTCGTCTCAAATGTTGTGCAACAAGCTAACGTTAAAAATGTTAAGAGCTGAGTGCAGAAGCGCAATAAAAGGAGACCTTTGATGTTGTCTCAAGCAATGCTAATAAGATCTGCTAACTTCCATAGTTTATTCTGGTGAAATTATGTGCCTCTTATTAACAATTTAAAACAAACTTTAAAACGTATTTCACTCAAGTTGACGAATGTTTATTTGCATTTAGCAATGCTCTGCTTGAAAAGCATTGAGTTTTCAAACGGTAGCGACCTCGTTTGTATGTTAAACTTAAATAGACAGCTGAATACATTGCTACAGCTTACTTGAGTTAAAATTGGACTCAGTCGAATTAGAGAAGAATACGAACCTTGGTTGTCTTTGGTTTAGTTTGACGAGGTCCTATCCTCCTCCTCTTTGTTGTTAACAACTGTACCGTACCACATCTAGAATCAGAGCCTATGGTTTATTTTCTGCGTATCATTCGAAAGTCGAATTATGGATTCTGAAGAGATCTGCTCCTCGGACAGTCTCCTCCTTACTCTCGTTGTGAATCCATTGATATTTTTATGTGCAGCATCAAAGGGAGCGTACAAATATTTTGACCCAAATGAAAATCTAGTCCAAGGTGGATTCTAAACCACGGATCTCGGGCTCAGTTGCTAAGCAACCTAAGCATTGAGCTGTTCTTATGTAGAGCTTTCTATTGAGGGAGAGGCACTGGCGCATGCGGCAAACTATCCCCTTGAAATGTTTTCCATGGCATGCGGAATTTTTCCGGACGTTTCTAGTCCACTCAAATCGGCAATAACGGAGGAAAATTCGTATACTTTTTATTTTTCATTATTTTCAAAAATTGTATCGCATCTCATACTGTGGATCATTACCTTTGTGAGCAACTTCGTGGGCATCTGTCTAGCGCATTTTAGGTATGGATATCCCAATAGTAAGACACGAGTGCGCAGATCTGATGGTCTCCTGTTCGAACCCAATCTCGAGCTTAACATTAGCTTTGGGTGAGGAGAGTCGCTATCTCTTTGTAATTCAGCGCGTCCGGATGACGTAATGTGGTCACATGAAGAGGTAAACCGGGGTACTGTTCGATATGCATATATTTTCAGTGGCCTAAGGCCTAATTTGGATGTAGGTAGAAAGTGCAAGAATATTGGCGCACTCTCACTCTGTATCGGTCGGCTAGAGCGCTCGTCAATCGTTCCATGTAACTTTGCACATTCTTTCACTTTTTTGTGTGTTTTTCTAGGTGTTCGTCTTCAGAAACAACATCTATTACATGCACCAAGCGGACAGCCCAACTGCGTACCCGATCACCACAGACGGTGTTCCAAAAGCCATCTTTAACGGAGTGCCTGACTGGGTTTATGAGGGTGAGTAAAATCCCTGGTTTTCGAAGCATGTAACAACGGTCTTAGCGCAAGAAGTAAACAGAACTGTATCGTCGAATATTAATCAACACCTGTTGCCGAACAGAGGTTGGGCTCTGTCAAACTGTTTCTATCAATGCACTGCGTTTTTATTAACGATGCGAAATCACATGAAATCACTGGTGCAACAGGTACTGTTTGATGTTGAACGCAATAAGGTGCACTGCAATGGACTGCATGGACATCGAATGGCTACAATGCAAACAGTCTATATAGGGGGCAATGTTTACTGGTGGAAATTGTTTCCTGGAGAGAGACAAATTGTTGTTATCGGAGGCTCAAAGTCAGTCCGCATCCATGGCTGAGTGGTAGAACGCTCGCTTTGTTTGCTGTGATAATTTGAAGTGAGAGACCCGGCTGAGCCATGTCAAAGACATGAAAAATGGTACATGCTGCCCTTTGCTTATTATTCAGAGATCTGGGGAAAGAGCATGGGAGTTAAGCATACAGTATTATCATAAATCCAGCCGCAACTGTAGCATTCACTGTACTTGCATAACTTAATGATCCAAAGGCTTAAGAATCGGAGATGCAAAGTTGCAATGATATTGCTTTTTTTAGTTCTTGCTTGAATGATAAGTTATGAATTGTGTCGCTAGGCCTACATTTCTCTATGTTTGGATTACAGAGGAAGTCCTTGCTACTGACTACGCTCTTGAATGCTCTGCTGACGGAAAGTGGCTTGCTTATACCAAGTTCAATTCAAGTATGGTCCGGTATTTCAAGTTCACAAAGTACGGACCCAGGCAAAATGCCTACACTTCGATCGAAAAGATTGCTTATCCAAAGGTATGGTAGTCTTCTAACACTAACAATGTGTCATGAGAGTGTGTTAACCCTGCATGGTACCCAGTTGATCAGGTGCATAGAAGTCCCACTGTCCTCGTAGGAGTTTGTGGTCTTGGAGCTGTTGCTGCCAAGTTGGGAGCCCCCCTTGGGGGAGAAACGTTAACATTTTACATCTGACAATGTGTGTCTGTCTGTGTGTGTGTCTGTGTGTGTGTCTGTGTGTGTCTGTGTGTGTGTATGTGTGTGTCTGTGTGTGTGTGACAGTGTGAGCTCAGAATATCGCCTTGAAGGTTTCTGAGCAGTATTGGAAAGGAGGGGGTCACGGAGGAATGTTAGGAAGGGGTCATTTGCTTTCGTGGCCACTACTTTTGTCGATATTGTTTTCAAGCAATATTTCCTTGAATCATGAAGCATGGAGAGGCTGTTGGTTATCACACCTCCTTAGCCTCCACCTCTGATGTTATTTTTCTTCAAAGTCAATGGGGACATTTATTTTCATTTTAGTGCGGATGTGAAAACCCTGTGTTCTCCATATAGTCTGTTGATTTAAATGGGATATTTCCTGTCCTTTTAGCCGGGATATGAAAACCCTGTGGTCTCCATATACGCTGTTGATCTGAATGCAGTTTCGACGAGTATGGGCAAAACTGTCAATCAAATTCATCTTGGACCCCCCGCTGCATTTGCAAAGAAGTAGGTTATATCTCTTGTCAATTTCACCTTCTTCATGTCTCTGCCTATCCGTTAAAACGTATCTCGTCTCCTAATCCAGACTTGATACAGCTGCACTGCGTCAAGGTTAGACCAATCAACCTTGAGATAAACAGCTCTTATACATTCTGCAGTTAATCTTTCAATCAGCAAGTGTACTGGCACTGACTGTAAATGGACTTACCCAGCCAGGCGTTAATCGATAAACCTGGCCAAAGTGCAGTTTTCGTGATGTTATGTTCTACAGCAACCTTAGTAAAGTTGATTCGGTGTCGTCCTTTTACATAGCAGTTAGCTCATCACCTAATATCTCAGCAAAGGCGTTCCGCTCTGAAAGGAGAATTAGGAATGCTAGAGATGGTTCTTTCCATATATTTCTCTTTAATGTTCTCTTTAATTTCCATAATTCTCTTCCCAATGACTGCCTGACGGATTAGCCTTAAGCTATTAGCCTAGGGACCGCATTTTTATGGTGCAAGCTTCTTTTCCCTTCACTCACATGCGATGATTTATCTTCTCGGTCTTCAGGGAGCACTACTACTACATCTCAAAGTTCGTGGAGGGCAGCTCTAGTAAGACGAAGCCCCAGGTGTACATTAGTTGGATGAACCGTGCTCAAAATCACACCATCACCCAGTACTACGACCTTCCTTCGTCATCACACAAAACGGTTCGTTTCTCCTGCTTTGTTTGCCGATGTATTGAAATCGTAACTGATTGATTGATTGATGCTATTGATTTTTTTCTGCTTTCTTAGCCGATTTATTGAAATCGGAACTGATTGATTGATTGAAATCGGAACTGATTGATTGATTTATGCTATTGATTTGTTTCCTGCTTTGTTCGCTGATTGATTGAATCGTAACTGATTGATTGATTGATTGATGCTATCGATTTGTTTCCTGCTTTCTTAGCCGATTAAGTTAAATCGTCACTGATTGATTGAAGTCCTAATTGATTGATTGATTGATTGATTGATTGATTGATTGATTGATGTTGTTGATGTGTTTCCTGCTTTGTCCGCCAATTGATTGAAATCGTAACTGATTGATTGAATGATTTTGTAGATTCATTGTATGATTATTTGATCGAATGTGTTTCTCGTGTTGCTTTGACTAGATGTCTGGTAGATGAGTTGATTGGTTGACGGGTTGACTAGTTGGTCTGTTGCCATGGGTTGACGGACCGACATGCTGGTTGATTAAGTCAAATGTACGTTGGTTGTTTGTTTCAGTGATTGACTTGCTGATCGATTGCTTTCGTACTTTAGCCATTAGCTTTGTGTTGCTTCTTCCGTTTTTCTTACCGTACTGGCATTTTTAATAGGTTGAAGAACATACTGTGAAAGGAGGATGGGTTGATGATGACGTATGTTTCATTTATATTCTTTATCATTCCCCGTACTTGAGCACCTTTTTTTTTCTAGTGAGTTATGTGTTGGGGAAAGGCCATGGTGGCCTATACAATGCCTCAACAAAGGAAGAAAGAAGAAAGCGAAAGGTTAAGAGGAGAGAGAGTTTAGATCAAGTTTATTGATCTTGTATTTGAAAGATGGCAAGTTGTAAGATTCAGAAAAGCAAGAAGAAGGCAAGACGTTCCATAAGTTGCATGTTATAGGGATGAATGATGATTTGTGGGTATACGAGTAAGAAAACTATTGCTTGTGAACAGCTCGTATTAGTGAACAGAACCATTGCTTGTAATCACCGTGCACATTGGAAGACCTGATGTATTTTTCTGCTGACACTGCATGGAGCATACATCATCAGACATTGTACTCAAAGTTAGATCAAACTATTAAAACAGCCCTGCAAGAACCCTTTACTGGACTTTCATTTAACCATGGGTAACTTCTGTTCAATGAATTGCCTATTTTCCAGTGTCTTCCCATCACGTTTTAAGAAGATTGTGTTGCTGCTACCGTAATTTATGAGTGGTTGTCTCCACCTCGATTTAGTTGTTCATAGGTCTGCTTCAGACTCAGTAGGGCTCAAACAGAAAGGGTTTTTCATCAATTGAAATTACGACTCAACTTATGCAACTACTGCGCATGTCATGTTGGGAATTGACTCTCGGTCATCAGAGTTCCCGCCATGAGAGCCATTTGCCATCAAATATATACATAGATGGTAAGGAAAAACTACCCAAATTGAGTTGACATCTGTCTCACATCTGACGTCAGGCAACAGCATCATTGAGTAAAGAAGGCAATTTGATAATCATTGAGAGAGTAAAAATGCGAAACAACGAAAAGAGACCCCCTTTCGCCAACAGACAGTCATCGCGCCCTGTCAAATTCGTCCCCCCAACCGGGATAACACATCAAAGCAAAAAGCAGCATCCTGCAAAATGACCCCAAAAACTGAAAATGTTACGTAACAGAAAATGAGCGACGTCATCGTTACTCCTGTAGATATCCATGAGTATTATTGCGTTACCTACTTGTTCATTGCCCTGGGGTCTTTAGAAGTCGTTACGGTTTCGACTGAGTGCATATTACGATACGATAGAGAGAAGCTTTTTTTTAGGTACCATCGCTGCATGGTGTATATAAAACTGCTCACAAGACAAGTCAGTTTCGGATTTTTCCACACAACCTACATGTTTCACGTTTGCTTCGCATTCAACAAAAATTCATCCCCTTTGAGATTTTGGGCCTTTTTATTTCATGTGATTTAAATAGACTTTTACTCGACTCAGTCGTTATAAATTTCTTATGCCTCGTCACATGCCTTTGTTTTCTTTATATTTTAGTATCCAAAGCCACATTTTTCCAGCGATGGTACCTATTTCATTAATATGCTGTCGAAAGACGAAGGCGCTGCTGGATCTTTTAGGCATGTAGCGAAAGTCACTACAGAGGTAAATATTGTTATACATTATTTTGTAATGCCATGTTGAGGCACAGTATACCTGGCATTCTTATTATAGCAATTTTACGTAGTTCAATTCTGCATAAGCAAAATCCATGGTTCGAGTCCCTTCGATGAAGCAGAGATGTCAAAATAGCTCAATGATAAAAGATTATTGCGCATTGATCCTATTGCCAGTGGTTCGAATCCAGCCCCAGCTAAACCTTTGATGAAAACTCTTCACAATCTGCAGTTGCATGAATCGCCACTCCACTTTTATTCGCCTTCCAAATTGTTGTATCGTGTTTTTGATTTTCCGAAAGCCCTGGAGTGAGGACCATAAATGGCAGCCTTGCACTGAATATTTCTTCGGCAGTTGCAAGTAGTTTGGAATATGCATACTATAATAGCGATTTTCTCTGCTAAAATATTTTTCATGAAAGCCTTAGTGTAGTTGAATAAGACTAGAATTTAAATTAGTTTTGATTTTTGCTCTAAAGAATTTTCTTATTCATTTATTTCATCGTTATTTTTTCCCTTCTTAGGGCAAGCCAGATGTCAAATTCCTTACTTCTGGTCGATTTGATGTGCAGGATGTCATCTGCTTTGATCCGAAGAATGAAATAGTGTACGTGCATGTGATTTGTTACCAATAGATAAAACTTGTCAATTATTTCTCAAAACTTTGATTGTAAATGGTTTTGTTCGATGACTTTTTTATTTGAATTGTCTTGATATGCTTCACTTTAACGTAGCGGTTGTGCGATTCATGATTATGATGCGTCGGCTGTATGATTATGGGAGCACGCTGTTTAAACATTATCAACACAGTGCAAAAGCAATCTTTAATCTGCTGTGATGAGTGTGTTGCAAGAGGGCGTAACACAATGTCATTTCTTTTTGTTTGGTAGCAAAGCAATCGTATCGGCATTTTTTTAGTGGGTTATGTTGAGGAACGGCTATGGTGGCCTATACAAAGCCCCAACATAGGAAGAAAGAAGAAAGCGAACAGCTAAGAGGATAGAGAGATGCGATGAAGTTTATTGATCTTAGATTTGAAAGATGGCAAATTGTAGGACTCAGGAAAGCAAGAAGAAGGCAAGACGTTCCATAAATTGCATGTTCTAGGAATGAATGATGATTTGTGAGATAGAGTTCGTGAAGTGAGTGGGCAGTGAAACTTGGGAAGGGCGTGAATGAGTTGAGCTTCTGGTGGTCCTGACACGCCTCAGAGAAACTGGAATAATATCCCTGATCTCCTGAGAGCAATGTCCGTTGAAGTATCTGTAAAAGATGGAAAGATCTCCAACTAAACGACGATGGGAAAGAGGTTGCTATCACGTTTTCCTATCCCTTTTTTCGTAGATATTTTAGAAGCACGGAAACAAGCCCACGTCATAGGCACGTTTACCAAGTCGATGTGAACAGCGGAAACAGGAAATGCATCACGTGTGATTACAAAGATGGTATATTCGCTACGTTGAATTGTTACAGATGATTATGATACTTGAACACAACGCAGCGCATATTCTGATATTTTGATGTACCTTTTCCTCTCGCTCTCAAATGGATAATGTGACGTCGTCAAGGCGGTGTTGATTCGCTTACGAACACGTGCATGCTCCATTTGACATTCGATGTGACGTCGCCGTCCGTGCTAGGGCTATTTTGAAACGATTTTATTAAATTGCTTCGCTATTTTGAGTCAAACGGTCATTGCTAAGTTTCACATGCGTGAATAATGCCTTGCATCTTTCATGTCTCGTAATGAATGATAAATGCTTTTTGATGACAATGATAATAAGTAGTCATAATGACCGATATTGACAGATCCAAGTTACATGGCTATTTGCTGTTAAATGCCACATAAGTGCTGCCACAAATCATCATTCATCCCAAAAACTTGCAACTTATGGAACGTCTTGCCTTCTTCTTGCTTTCCTGAGTCCTACAACTTGCCATCTTTCAAATCTAAGATCAATAAACTTGATCTTATCTCTCTATCCTCTTAGCTTTTCAATTTCTTCTTTCTTCCATTGTTGGGGCTTTGTATAGGCCACCATAGCCTTTCCTCAACATAACCCACTAAAAAAAAACCTTTCGCTTCTTTCTTCCTTCTTTGAGGCATTGTATAGGCCACCGTGGACTTTCCCCAACATAACACACTAGAAAAAGGAAAGAAAGATTGTCCTGAACATATTAACGTTGTCCATAAAGCGTCGAAAAATGCTCTTCAACCAACTTTTAGGAAGCTTACACCTGCAAATAGCACCCTCCATCTGTTTTGAGTTTGTTATCGTGGGATAGGTGCAGCTATGTATTTGATCAAACTTGATAACTTAAAGAGGCATTGCACTAGAGAATGGAAAAGCGATTTATTCACTGAAAGCTTTCGGTGGGTAAAAATTTCTTCAGTGCTTTGATGCAATGTTGATTTTTTCGTGCAAAATAGATCAATTGGAGAGGAGTTCTGTATAAGGCCAGTTTCTGCTTTGGGTCAAATATTTGCTCATCTGAGCTCTTTTAGAGTTTTCTCTAATTCCATCATCCTTGCTTTTGATTTACACAGACAATGGATGCACATACTACTATCCACAGTTTAGTAAGCAGTGCTCATGGGTCAGTTTACGTTGTCAGGGTGAGTGATGACACGATTCTTGTTTCCGACATTTTTATTCTAGGATGTAAAAGACAGTGTCTTACGCTACTGCTTTTGCTCGGTATCAGAGAGTTTCATCCTATTGCTTGACAAAATTGCTTGAACAAAATTGCTTGACAAAATTGCTTGACAAAATTGCTTGACAAAATTGCTTGACAAAACAAGGAGTCTTGCCCACTGACTCGGCGCTTCATTTGCCTTTTTATCGATTGATCAGTGTTCTCACGGACATGAGTATTTAATCCTCACTCGACGTGCACCTCCATCACACCTCAATCAAAGACATGCCTTCAAGCAATACACAAGCGTATTCCTACAAAAGCTCCATATGTTGTTGACGGGAAGCCGGTGGATAAGCTTTGGAAAAGGCTGAAACATCGTTTGCGAAATGCTATGTGAATGAAAGCCCAAATCTTTGCACACCGTAATTTTTCTAGTCATAAATTATAATTATCAACCATTGATTTTGAATTTGCGATTCCTAATCAAAGGGGACTTCACATCGTTAATGCAAATGAATCATAAATTAAATGATAAAGAATCTTTATACTGGATTAAACACTTCAACTTGAGACTAGCTGTATCAATGTCTGTCCAGTGCTTGTGCCTTCAGAGTTACTTTTGAGTACTCATTTACCGATCCCGGAAGGATGGACAGCTTAGCTGACTGTTGGCTTGTGGTTAGTGGTTCCGGCGACGGGATTCGAACCCACGCGAGTACACCTCGCATGATTCGAAACACTGCAAATTAACCACTCCGTCACACCAACATCTTCTCCTAAAGAGTCCTACTGCAATGATAATGTTAATTTGAAATTCTTGTCTTTTTATTGTCTACTGTAGTTGAATTTAAATCTAGTTTTATTGAATGAAATAGGACAATAGCATCGGTCCCTCGGTTTGTTAGTGCTCTCTTTCGTTGGCTTCTTGGTGTTTAGAAGATTATATCAAGCTGAATGTAATTGAGCGAAAGTGAATTGAATTTGTTTATATTCATTTTGAACCTTTATCTAGGACCTAATGTTCCATTCGTCAAACTGAGAAATACCAAAGACCAAAGAAGTAGGTTACAAGCATCTGTTGTTGTTAGTTTAGTTGATGCAAATTTTACGACTTCCTTCTCCGATAATTTCACCCGGAGGCAAAGATTCCCGCGTAAAATCCCTGTTTTAGATTCATGAACGTATTTTTGAGAACTCAGTTCTCAGCAGTTCTCCTTATATTGCTATTGTATATCGTTGAAGAATGAGGCGGCCCTTCTATCACCTAGCAGGCCCTTGTCCCCTTGTCCCCTTGCCCCCATGGCACTGCTGTGAATGAACTAATTCTACAGAGACCAACCTTAGTGCTGCCATGTATACAAAATTAACGATGCAGGAAGGACCTGTGTTCTCTTTTCTTGTGACCAGGGTTTGCTTAACTCTGTAAGCTGGTACCAATGCTCATACCAACTAAAAATAGGATTCCAGAAGTGTAGCGTGGAAGTATAGATGCATTTGTAAGGCATGTTTTATGCGAAATAGGATCCTCGTTTCAATGAGATTTTCCTTTTTGGTTCTGGAGTATTTTTCACACAAATATTTTTATTTTTTTCAGTGGTTCTGCTTGAAAATAATAAAGAGCTTCAGGACCTATTGAAGACGAGATCTTTGCCGAAGAAAGTTAACTACGTAGTCAAAAGCGATGGATTCGGTGAGTCCCCTCCCTCAATCGGTTGTTCGTCTCACGTGTTATTGTTCAAGATTCCACTTGGTTTATTAGGAACTAAAAGACGGGTAGATTCCTTATTTATTGATTGATGCTTCATATTGTGCGCTATTTTGCAAAGTGTAATTTTCGGTGGTATAAAGCCGGTGGAGTGTTCTTGCTGTTAGGAAATGCGTAACGAATTAAGCCACTCTTCTTGCAACGACACGTTTTAGTGGCGAGGGTTCTCCTGAAGATAGCTCGTTCGCTTTCTTGGCATCACGTCTCCTCTGTCAGTTTAAACAGTATTTCTTCGTGATCTGGATGCGAATCTGAGAACGGATCGTGCCTTGACATCCTTCCATCTTTAGTTAACCTCTTCATTCCATTTTTATGAGGCCTGGAAACCTTTTTTATGTAGCATGCCGCTGTTATTCATTCGGATTGCCTTTTTTGTTCCCACATTTCAAAAAACGAGTGTGTCATTTCTTGGCGAAATCATAGAGTCCTTTCTAAGAGACATTCATTTTCAGGCTGAATTTTACTTATTTGATGTGGTACCAAATGCTAAAGAGTAATGATTAAAAAGACTGAAAAATTTCTTCCTTTTCTTTCATTTCAGATATCCCTGTCGAAGAACTTCGCCCACCAGACTTTGATAGCAAAAAGAAATATGCTGTCCTCTTCTCTGTGTGAGCATTCATTAGCTTATTGAAAAACTTTTGTTCTCTTCAACACCACTCGTATGGTCATCGTTATCGTCGTTATTTTCATTCGTAATTTTCGATTGCAGCTTATTATGATTTGATCTTCGCCCACCATTTCTGCGATTGAAGAGTTTGTCCTTCATGTTTGGCGTAAAATGTTGAATGAAGGTATGAGCAACACGAGACGGCCATGGTTGAGATAGGAAATTGTTGTCTTTCAACTCGTTTGTAGGTTTGGCTTTGATATCTTCCTCATTTGTTGGACTCTTGCTTTTGACCTCCCCTACTCTGATGTTCACACCTCTCCTCTGGAAAGCCTTTGCTTCACTTTTACATACTCAAGGGATCTTCCACTCACATCTCTCACCTCCACTCAAGCTCTCCCAACCTCTCGTTCTTACAAGTTCATCTTCTTATTCCTAATTTGAAATTTGGAAGTAAGCTTCAATTTGTCGCAAAACTGTTACACTCCTGTTGTGCAAGTTTAAAAAGATCTAACAAAATGAAAGGAATTGATCCTTTATCGTATGATTTATTGTGCGATTCCTTGATGATAGCGAAATTTAACTGTCACATTTCAGGTATGGAGGTCCAGGAACTCAGAAGGTATACCCATTGAAATCTTTCACGTAAAGCTTCATCCATTTATGAAATCCTTGACATCGGTCATTTCGTATTGAAACGGCATTGAATCAGTTTCCAAATTTTGCATGTTGTGGATTCAGTACAACTATGATGCATCTCGAATTATTGGTCAAAATGGGTACAGCCCTCAGCCATTGTATTGATGGCCACGGGTGCCCTTGTCTACCCGTAAGTGGGTGGAAACCTGGGGTAAACCTGGTGGTGAAAGGGATGACTAATCACCCTTCCTTACAATGCTGTAGCCCAAGAAGGTATATTAGTATAGCAGTTTTAAGATTCACTTTGAGATATATAAACTACGTATACAATTCTCTCTAATGATAGGTAAATTGTATCTGACTGGCCTAGTTACATCTAAAAGACATAAAACAGAAGATATAAGAATGTCCATTTCAGCAAACAAGGAATAACAAGGAATTGTAATCAACGATAAGAAAAATTGACGAAAAGCGAGGAAGGAAATTAGAATAAAGCCAATGAATGAAAGGACAAAAATAAATTGAATTGTAGCAGAATGCCAAAATTGATCGGAAATAATGATAGCATTGATTTTTTATGTCCCGCCGATTCAGACTTGCTAATTGAAATTTATAGTTGTTAAGTGTAACTGCTATAAGGAAAGAAGCTCTAAAAATGGAAAATAGAACAGAATTATGATAGAAATAACTCTATTTGCAGTAGGCAGATGTTTAAAAATGTCATAGCTAATCCAAGCCTAGTTGGTTAAGTTACAATTAGGTAGCCAATGAAATGAAGCAAGAATAAAGAATTTTCCTACAAATTAGCAAAGAAATAGCAATAATGGTTATATACGAAATAAGCTCGGTTCTCTGCAACATTCATATTGAGTATGGGACTTTCCTTTTTGCTTTTTGATGCTTGCCACGGGTAGCATAACAAAAAATGAAGGTTAGAAAGCGAATTTTTATCGAGCTACTTCTCGTTTGGTGCTTTCTCTTGGAAGCTACTGTACAATACATGTTGAAGCTGTGCACAACTGCAGAAAGATGATAGCAAAGACACAATACACAACTGAACGAAAAGATGTGACAACACCTTTCAGAATTCCGTAGTCATGTATTTGCACTGTCTTTCAGGTTACCGACGTTTTTGGAATAGCTTGGGACGAATTCCTTGTGACCAACTATGATGTCATTGTCGTTTACTTTGACGCTAGAGGTTGTGGTTATTACGGTGACAGGTATGTATTTAGTCCTGTACCTGATGTCTTACCAAACGCATGCTTTAAATGAAATCTAAAGCCTTCAAGCTTCATCCGTTATGTCGACTGCCTAGGGTTTATTGACGATCTTTGGCTGTTTTTGGCAATTAACTGCATAAATCGTACGTAATGATTCATGTTTTTTGCAGGTTTTTGCATGCAGTGTATCGAAAACTTGGCATTTACGAATCAGTCGATGCAGAAGCAGTTGCAAAGTATGCCTTCTTTTTCAGCTTCCTCTTTCGAATCGTAGTCTACTGTGGCATTGGCAGCACTTTTGATGGTGTCATCATTTTATGACAACCAACCCTGTCTCCTTTGACGTTGTCTTTGACATCGTTGGTCTGGTCCATTTGTCCCAGGTCCCATGTCTACCTTTGTTTCGACTGTCAGTGACTCTTAAATGCATATTGACGTTTGGAAATGATATCAACGTGCTGGGTGACCTTTCTTGGTTTTTTAAATTCTATGCAATTTATAACGAATGATTGGATTCTCTAATGGAATGGAAGATGAACAGGCTCTGGACAGAGCAGACTTAAGGAGAAAAATCAAAGAGATTTTTTAATACTTGACACCGATGACTTTTCTTTGTAAGAAAGCTTTTGGAAGTAATAGTAATGCTAAGGAAGATACCATGGCATTAATTGGTGACTCCTTCCTTGTTTAATAATTATAATTGGGATATACCAATCTTTTGACAGAATAACCTATCAGTTTATACAATACTGTTATCAATTTTGTCCATACTGATAGATTATCCTGTCAAAATGTTCGTATATTATCATTATTATTTTTCAACATGCAATCTAAAGCAACTGGTCATTGGAATATCTAAGGAAGTCAGAGATGTCTAATCAATCATAGAGTAGCGAGTCTATAGGTATCGATGCTTCTTGTGTGGGACACGCATCTTTCAACCAATTTTTTAGATTAAATTTCCTATCCTATCCTAGCTCTAATTGGCGAATTTCCAATGCACTATATATGGGTTTGGGTCTTTCCCTTTCTTCCGGATCATCACATGAAAGCGTTCAGATTCGGTTGCAGCATATCATCCTTGAGTAATGAAGACCTTTTGGGGATTCTTTTCACCCAGAATTCGATTAAAAACCTCAAGATCTTTTCCAAACCAAGCAGAGATGATTGTAGATCTACTGAATTCTGCTTAACGACGATTTCATTTTTATCGAGCAATTTTATGCTATACAGATTGCAGTTTTAAAATCGCTGTATTCATCTTCGCTTTAGATATTTGACAGAACAAACCTATATCAGTAAAGACAGGATTGGGATTTGGGGCTGGGTAAGTATAGAATTGTCATTATTATTCTAAGATGAATTTTTATACACGTCAGAGCTGCAGAATAATGTTCTTCTGTAACGTATGTTGTTTGCGTTCGATCCAAGCGCCTGAGTTTCACGTGGCTTTTATTCCTCGTTCACAGAACCAAGTTTATTCGATTTCCATCATGTTGAATTATTTGTAATTATTATGACATCGATTTTTCTTCCTGGCAGCTCTCCGGATTGCGTTCTTGATGAAAATTTTATAACTCGATTTTATTCATTTTTGTATACATGCTCTACGAATCTACCCACATACGCTATACTTTAATTTGCCAGATTTTGCCACAGGGAGCACATTGAACATGCAAATCCCATAGCTATTCAAATTAACCATCACTGAATTCCTTTTTAAGTCAATATTTCTTCATTAGCATAGATCTTAATAATCTACTTAAAGAGAGGAGAGAGGAAAATGGGGCAAGCGTTACCAGTGTTCTTTCAGCATCACGGTACTTGATTCCCTAGATTTCCTCATTCCATAACGACAGTGGTCCATCGAAGTCGCGTTCCTTTAAATGGACGCATCTCTGATTCTGATACCACATGTTGTGATCTCTCTTAATGTTCCTTGTTGCGTTCTTCCAGTCTTACGGTGGGTTTTACACTGCAAGTGTCCTTGGATCCAGTGACATCATTAAAGTCGGCATATCCGTTGCACCAGTGACGGATTGGAGATACTATGGTAAGAACATATGTGACATTTCAGTGTACAAAGCTGCTGACAGCCGCCTTTCTAAGTTAAGATTAGAACCCGGATTCACTTCATTTCCAATTCACTTCATTTCCAATTCACTTCATTTACAATTCACTTCATTTACAATTCACTTCATCCAGAAGCTGGTCAGCGTTGTCCGCCGGCAGCCGAAAGATTTCCCATCACCTCAGATGCCATCTCTATCTAAAGATGAAATATCAGCTGTCGCATAAGCAATCTATTGTGTGACCGCCATAACTTTGAGGATTATTTGGCATCTTCCATTGACGTAAAATCTTTCACGAGCGTCAAATTCTCGTACCATGTGGTTAGATTTCTAGAAAATTTTCAGTACTGGAAATAATAGATATTGCATCGTTTAGAAATGTCCTTGCTTGATGCATCTGATATAAGGCATATACTTATTTGATACTATTGCTTACTTGAATTCCTTTTTTATGATTACATTGAGTGTTTGTGTTGTGATCAAATGCTTGTTTACATTACTGCATTCATTAGGTAGAAGACTCATTTCAAGCCAGCTTTAGCTTGACCCCCCCTTAATGATTCAAATGACTTGAAATGTTTTCAGCAAGCTGAATCAACATTTTGCTGTTTAAGGATGAGGTGTAAGGACGACTCAACAGCAACGCGCTTTTTGGGCCTATGGTCGGTGGTTTGAACCCTCCTCTAGCTTAACTTTAGCTAGAATGAGGACAGCTCTTTGTAGTTCCAGGAGTAGGGAACTTTAGGTATTGCGACATCAAGAGGAAGTACGAGGAAATTGCTCGTTGAGCATAGCTTCTTAGTGTCGTAAAATCCGGCCCCGAAAGTTAATCAGAAATTGTTTCATGCTTTGATTAAAGCAAGCGAAAAAATCTAGCAACCAATGCAGCATTATCATATCTACGAATAGGTTTCTTTGAAACTATCAGACACGTCTTGACTATCGTAAGAATTCATAGCTTTCTCTTGGAAGACCATAGATTTAAAACTTTTCCTGTTATTATCTTCAAAATTCACGCTCATGATTCTCTCTTTTAAGACACTATATATACGGAAAGGTATATGGGTTTACCAACCAAAGAAGATAACATTAAAGGATATGAGGTATTTTTGCATATCTTTTGATGGACCGTTTCTTTCCATTGTTTTCTCCCCTTTTCAATGAAATCCTGCCAGCTATTCATGCAGATACAAGTTGGGACCTTCCAATCTGCTTTGATTATTAGAGAAAGTCTTCCAATATTAATGATTGCAAAGTTTGAGAAGTATATGTCCGAAGCCTATACCGAAAGGGGCTGTATAGCTCAACCCCTGAAGTAAGTTAAGGGAGATGCAGCCTCCTGTTATTCAGTTTTTTTCCTTTCTGCAGGGCTAGATTTGTGAATAATGGAAGGGTTGTTTAAGAATCTTTCCTTCTCAGGGTTTCTTAGTATTAGCAGGAAATCTTCTTTGTAGCCTTAGTATCCGTCCTTCTTTAGAGAACTGCTCCCACGTCTGGGGTGGTGCTCCAAAATCTACCCTCTGTCTTCTCGACAAAGTCCAGCTCAAAACCATTCGTCTCATCAACCATCCTAACCTCACCAAATCTATCCAATCTCTTTCCCAACATCGTTTAGTTTGAGATCTTTCCATCTTTTACAGATAATTTCACGGTCATTGTTCTTAGGAGATCAGGGATATTATCCAGTTCCTCTGAGACGTGCCAGGATCACCAGAAGCTCAACTCATGCACACCCTTTCCAAGTTTCACTGCCTAATCCCTGAACTTTATCCCACAAATCATCATTCATCCTTAGAACATGCAATTTATGGAATGTCTTGCCTTCTTCTTGCTTTCCTGAATCTTACAACTTGCCATCTTTCAACTCTAAGCTCAATAAACATGATTTGATCTCCCTCCTCTTAGCCTTTCACTTTCTTCTTTCTTCCTATGCTGGGGCTTTGTATAGGCCACCATGGCCTTTTCTCGACATAAGTCACTAGAAAAAAAAGAAAAAAAACAATTAGTCCAAACCGCAGTTGAATGCTAGGCCGTATCGTCAAGCTGATATGTAGAACTTGCTCTTGGCTGATGTGATCTCTGCCCCCTCCTTCCACAACTCACACCCCTAACCCTAACCCTGACCCTAACGCTGTATTTAGCAGTGCTGTTATGTGTCCAAGACTTCGTTGATAGCAGAAATGCGCACTGGTTCTATTTAAGTATCCTGTAAAAATGCGTGTAAATAATTATAATCTTTATTTTTTATTCTTATTATCATCAATAGCTTTTCCTACGTAATTTATGGTCCACCGATGAAAATTTAGCTACTTCTGTTCTCTAAGCCAAGATAAGCATTGTCATTGCCCTTCATCGTTTCAAATTGTAATAGCTGGTTCATCCCTGGGTTATTTGTATCCTTCCTTCGATGCAGTTTTTCTTTCCATTCTCAGGACACATCGATACTGCCTTCCGTTAAAAAGTTTTCAAAAAAGAAATTTTTACTTGTTCACGGCACTGGTGACGGTTAGTCTTTTTTCGCTGTTATGGCTTTATCAACATTTTTCTGTTCATCTCAGAAAAATCGTTCCTTATTTCTCAAGGAAGAAGAAAATGAAAAAGTGCTATTCTTTATCGAATGTTTAATAAGTGGGTCTATTCAAATTATTGAGTCCCTTCGTCAAATGAGCGCTCCTTCAAGCGAACGCTTCGCTTTTGCCAATGATTGTATTGGGATAAGCATTTCCTTGTTAGACCTTTAGATAGCCTTTTATCCGTGAGATGCCAATTTTTATACACAGCGTCTCTTCATCTATCCACGCCTTTCACTTGTCATTAACCTTTCTGATACTAGAGTCATCTAGTATCCAAACTTGCCAGGCTCTTCATTTGCACTGGCAGAATAGAGTCGAAGCTAAAGGGAGCATTGATTATGAGGGTATCTTTGCCTTCAAGCTTATATTAGCTGAAAACTGATTTTCCCTTGCATCTATCCATTCAAGTCGTCAGGGTGGCTAAGTGGTATGATCCTTAAGCATTGATTCTATCAGCAATGGTTCGCACCCACCCTGATCTAAGCTTTCGCCTAGAGTGAGGAGAGTCGCTAGCTCTACACAATTCCAGGCGTTGGGCTCACTGCGTGTGGTCACGTCGAGATAAAGGACCTGGGTACTGCTTAATAAACACAAGGCTTCTCAGTTTCAGAAAATTTACCTGCATCCTCGTTATTTTATTCATTTCAGATAACGTTCATGTGCAACAGAGTATGCAGCTTGCGAATGCCTTGATTTCTAACAGCGTTCAATTTAGAATGCAGGTACGTCATTCGAGTTTTCGTCTGGTTACAATAATGTGCAAAGATCTGCCAACCCTTTTGGGCCCCTATTTAGTGGGTGTCGTTGATGTCAATATTATTGTCATTGATTAAAGGCCGTCCTTTCAAAAGGGTGAAAAGCTAGGCAAATGTGGTTGTCATTAGAGATGTGTTAAGGCTGCGTACAGAAACCTCGGCACAGAATGGAAAGCTTGCTTTTTATAGAGTTGGAAAATTCTAGCTAGGGAATGAAGCGAAGTGATATACACAATAGTATTCACTCAAGCATGCAGAAGGATAGTTTTGTAAACTTGTTTCTTGGAGAAGGAAAATTTAAGATTTGTCCAACGCCCGTCGTGGTTTAAACGCAGTTTTGTAGCCTTTTCTCTCTCTTTTATAAGTTCACCTCATTGCTTAAACAAAGAGCAGCAGTCTTTGTTTCTCCTTCAATTATGGTTAACAGTGACGATATGAACTCGACTTAGAATAGATGTATAGTTTTATTGAAAGCTGGTGTGTCTCATGATGCCTTGCGTATGCATGGTTGTTACACAAAATGAAATTACCAGAAAGCTGTTTTATTAGCACAAAGACTTGCACATTTAGGAGGCTGACTAAAAACCAGAGGCAGCGCTCTGTGTTCTTTACAGAAGCGAATTTTCGGAGGTAGTTTGCTGTTGCTATACTTACAATAGTATTATAATTGTGACCAGCACAGGGTTTGAACCCATGACAACTTTATATGGATATTAACTAATACGTCCAATACGCCTACATTATGCCCTACAGTATACCAACAACGTAGTTAGCAATAGCTCTACCATGTTTTTAATCATTAATGAATCATTAAGGAATTATCTTCGAATATACCATAGAAAATTACATCAAATGCCTTGTACAGTAAAAATCTTGCTATTTCTACATGCTTGCTAATCTGTGCCCTCTGCCTTGATTAACTGATTAACTATCTGACATCCTTTTTTGATTAGATTTATCCAGACAGAGATCACGGTATTGATTCCAAGGGTTCTTACAGGCACCTCTTCCTTCTACTTACAAAGTTTATTGAAACCAAGTTGTCGTTAGCCGCAAGCTGATATTCTTTGGTTTGTCCAGTTCTTGTTTAGAATACTTGGATGTATTTTACTGCCGACAAAACGGCACGAAGACACATACGCCATGTTGCCATACGGTACTGTACGAAGTGATGTGTCACCACAGTATAACACTACACGACAAGACGTGATTCGATGCGACACGATCTGACACTGACGATGCGATATGACACGACCCGTTACGACACGATGCGACGGGATACGAAACGTTACGACACGGCACATAATAATGATAATAGTAAAGGTACTTACCACCGCGCCATTTATCGGCAGGGCTTATAGGCGTAAACCAAGCAACGTGAAATGCACGAGTAAATGCACAATGACATCACTGGAAAGAACCACCAAACGCTCACTATTAACCAGCACCAACTTTAACAAAGCTCATGATCCCTAACCTTACTCATGCGTTCGTTTCTTAATTCAATCTAACCTGATTCCCGTCAGTTCCTAATGCCATAACCTACTTACATGCTGGAGTAGCAGTGTAACTTCGTCTGATGCTCCCCCGTTTGGCTAGTATTTTTGTCCTCCTGAGGGTAGCAACTGCATCACGGTTACTTTACTTATAGATGGTAAAACAGGGGGGGGGGGTGCGAAGTGACTTCGTTGTCTGAAAGCTACCGTTTCGTAGTATTGTCTGTTAATGCTGGCTTCACATAACCGAGTGTGCTTAAAAATGATTTTTATCTTAACAGAAAAGAACGATTAGCTTTTGATTCCCAATTGCTAAGAAACTAACCGACTCATCAGAATGTTCACTTACCATGTTAACCTCTGATTAACTTAACCCGTTCGCGTGATGTAACATTTAACCCCGCTTTCGCTCTAAACTCGAATCTTAATGAGGTACCCCGCTGCTTTAACTCTATCAAGCTGACAGCTAATCCTGGATTGGTCGTTCTATAACCCATGCTAGCGAGTTTGAAGACTTTGCAATTCGGGGTCAATATCATACGACAAAACGTCGCAAGAAGCTCTAATTTCTACCATCAGGTCCTCGCGCATCAAGTTGATCAACATTGTAGGTGACTGTTACCACCTGCTAATTCATCGTCCCTACAATGATTGGACTACGAATACCTTAATGTTTGGAACATTCGCCGCGTCTTCTCCTTTCAACTTTCTGCCAGGAGCAAAGGCTTGGAGACCATCGCGTTACTTTACGGCCTTGAGGACTAACTCTAAACAAACGAGGGATAAGTGGTGCCGTCTTTGATGGGGCTGTTGTTTAGTCGGTAGCACGTTCGCCCATGAATCCCTATTGTCCTGGTCCGGTATCGGCCCTTCCCAACAAGTTTTTTTACTTGTGATTCTACCTAGATGTCAAAGGTAGCGACTTCGACACTGGGGAGCTTTTTTCTTATCGAGTAGTGTCCAATTCTTTCCTCGTGATGTGACCACATCTCGTGATTCATAGCAGGAAACAGGCATGGGTCCAAGATTGTCCAAGGGACGCAGGCTCATGAGATAATTTCCCGTGGCCTTCCCCACCGAACGTTTTCGTGCGTTTACGTGTCTAACGTTTTAACCCACGTTCCCATATACGTCAGGTCTTCCGCTTAAGTCGTTGCATTGCGGAGTCGCCGTCCTTAAGTGCTGTTATTTGTACTGTATGAGGCGAGGATCTTATGAAACGAACTCCCGATACTGCCACTGCAGCCTTCTAGGGGTTATTATCGCAGTATGTAGGCTGCATGAAAACCTGACTTTGGCCTCGAGCACGCTTCAACGCTGTCATAACTAATCATGCTACTAACCACATCGCATGCTAACATTGTGACTGTAGTGTAGAGGCAGATACAAGTAGAGATGAGACCCAGATTTGGCCGAATGATTAGTATGGATTTTCGTGCAGATCCAATTGCTACTCTTGGATTGCAGGTATATCCAGACAAAGCCCACGCGATCCGCGGTCCAACAACGAGGTCACACTTGTTCAGAATGATGCAACAGTTTCTCGAAGCGAACCTTAAGCTGTTTTGAAATGGCACAAGGAGACTCGTAGTTGGTAGGAACGTGTTTCTGATTTTTCGGAGCAAACAATACTGAACCGGACGGGACGACTTTAAAAGAAAGGGCCGATTCATTAGCGATAGGACAAGAATAAGAAATCGTAATCATAAACAATCAGTCCATAAATAGACGAAGCGATTCGCGTGTCCGCGAGGTCATTGCCTCGAGGCACCGAGGAGAAGTCCAAGTTCTCTATTTGCAAGGATGAAAATAAATAAAGTAACGTTGCAATGTCTGTTAACAGTTCGTAATCATAAAGAATGTCAGTCGACAGAGAAGTTACGTTGTTCGTTTACCCACGAGTTGAATGGCTCGGAATTCAAAATTAAAAATCGTCACCATTTATGGTGGACGATCAGGGAGCCGTTCGCAGTGTGATCATAAACTTGGAGTTAACCGGAGGGAGATGATTCTAGCAATGTAATCTTTTTCAATGTGATTTTTCATCGATTAGAAGATGCACTCCGATAACCATTCGTCCAATGACTGCTTCAGCTGTTATCTGTAACATCAATAATTGCAATAATATTGATAACGGTAACAATTTGATAATAAAACTAACGTCACTGATACTGATAGTAATGGTAATACTGATAAGGGTAACAATATGATAATAACAATGACGTCACTGATACTGATAATAATGGTAATACTGATAAGGGTAACAATCTGATAATGACAATGACGTCACTGATACTGATAATCATAATAATATTGATAACAGTAACAATCTGATAATAACAATGGTGTCATTGATATGATGATATTGATAACGATAACAATCTGATAATATCAATGTCGTCATTGATACTGAAAATAATATTGATTACAGTAAAAATCTGATAATAACAATGACGTCACTGATACTGATGATAATAATGGTAAGAATAACAATATTGATGATGGTAATAATGAAAGTAGTAAAGATGATAAAAATGATGACTATGATGGTGATTATGATGATGGTAACAATGATGATAATAATGATGATTACAACATAACGAGTCTTGGGTTCACACGTAGCAAGTTGATAATCCTTTTAGTGAATGATCAGTGAAGCCTTTCTGTGTTCTGCAGAATACCTTCCCACACCAGACTAAAAGCCTCCAAAGTTTGAGCAATCTGAAACTTTTTGCAAAGGACTATCTCCACGGCTGTGCACGGTATTAACGCCTGGTGAAGATTCTGCTAGTGCATATACAGCAAGAGAACTTGTCATTTACCAGAGATGCTTGCCAAGCCGTGTACGTAGATGCCCGATACAAACTGTATACGATGCATCTGATGCAATCAGTTTATTTGTTTGCTCAACCACTTAACCACCTAAATCGCTAGCTAAAGCCTTTTTTCATCGACTTGTTAACCGATCTAAAGGGTCATTCAATAATGCTTTCTCCAGCTTTTTAAATTATTACCATTCAACATTGCCTTTCGCATTGCTCATCCGAATAAATTTAAAACAATTTTCCACTTGCACGACTTTCACGATGACATCATTTTTGCCATGTATTTTTTCTATTTGCATTTTCAATGAAATACTGTGTTTCTTCGGAAAGAGGCCGACAACTTTCTTTTACCTCAAATTCCTGATAGACCTGCAGATTCTTTTCAAATTGGCCTAATTTCAAACATCGGCCTTTTTCGAGGTAGCACGGTATCGTCTCGTTTCTTCTTAATCAATTCGCCCCGTCTTCATCTTTATTGCCATATCATGTTATTCAAATGCTACCACTCCAAGATCCTAATTATACAAGGGCTATAGACGGTTCCCTAAAGGGGCCATTTGTTTTCGAAATCATCGATTGAACTGTGTCATAAGTAGTTCACCCTCCAACCAAGGCTTGCTTAACATCTTGCCTTTTGCCAGTTGTGCCAACTGCTTCAGTAGAAGGACTCTTCTTTAAAGATGGGCGGATTTTCCCAGACTCTTCCAAGTTTAAAGTTTACCTCGATGTCTCCATCCATCCATCCATTTATCCATCCATCCATCCATCCATCCATCTATCCATCCACCCATCTATCCATCCACCCATCTATCCATCCATCCATCTATCCATTCATCCATCCATCAATCTATCCATTCATCCATCCATCCATCCATCCATTTATCCATCCATCAATCCATCCATCCATTTATCTATCTATCCATCCTATCCATCCATCCCATCCATCCATCCATCCATCCATCTATCCATCCATCCATCCATCCATCCATCCATCCATCCATCCATCCATCCATCCATCCATCCATCCATCCATCCATCCAATATCGTCTTGATTAATGATGTCTCATTTTTGCTTAATCAGCCATGTTTTGCTTTTTAGCTGTATGTTGATAACAGGCATGGGATCAATGGAAATGGATCTATGCATCATTTATTTACCATGCTGACAGAGTTTCTTGAGACTTCTCTTCCTCTTTAGTTCACGTATCAATTATTTGTTTTTGTACTAAAAAATCGATAAATCTTTCTCTGCGTACTGTAAACAGCCGAAACAAAACGGTACACAATGGGAATCCCTTCTTGAGGATCATGCGTAAGTGTGCCCCCATCACATAGGTCACTCGATGTTGTCTGCTCCATTGGTCGGGTACTTTAGATAAGTGCGTCATCTTGTAAGTCAAGCAATTCTGCACCCTTTCTGGTTGTTTTAAGAGTTTTAACAACGCAGGACAAAAGCTGATACTGCTGGTCTAAGGACTGCTTGAGCTGTTTTACAGCACTTCCCATTTAGTTCTAACTAGGGGCCTCCTCCTAAGAGTTGCCAGTTGTATGCTTCTTTTGTACGTTGTTTCTGGCGGTTATATCAAATTCTACCAGGTCGCTTTGTTTGGTCCAGCCACAGTCCATCGCAATTTAATATCTTATCTGTGGTTGAAGTTTGGTTTTTGGTGCTGTTCATGAAATTTTGTCACTAGATGTATCTTCTTGAGGATGATGCCAGATGCAAACTTTTTTCAAAACCTGGTAGACGCCACCAGCATAAGTTATGCAGCGTAGTCTCTGCTTCAATTCGAGTTTAATTGAAAAAAAAGAGGAAATTAATTGGAATGTGGTCTTGTAACTTTGATGGAGCAATGATTTCCCGTTGCCCTTTTCATAATCGACTTGTCACAGTACCTTTTATCCGTTAAACCCCGGCTACTTGCTTTGATAATTAAATCGATTCTCCCTAGAGATACTTTTGACGCTGCCGTCATCATCCTCTCGTGGAATCACAAAAGCATTTAGATGGGCACTGCAGAGTTGCATTTTTTGGGCTTTTTCTTACACCCTCACTTATAAATATCTAGTTCCAAGATTTCTATAAAATAGTCAAATGGTGTTTATGTCGATTTATCTTTCGTTGATTAATTGATTGACTGACTGATTGATTGACTGATTGATTGATTGATTAATCGATTAGTTTAAGGCATTAGCTGCCAACGAGTTTGGCTACTTACAGCTTGATCGATTGATTAACTGATTGGCCTGGAGAGTTCCTCGTTGACTGATGGATTTATCCTTTAACTGACATATCAAAGAAATGCAAAGCTAGCAAAATTTAAACTTCGATGCAGCAATGCATTTGCCCAAACTTGCCCTGTTAGTTGTCTCAGGTTTTGCTTTTTGAGCGTGGTAATATGTTGTATATCATTTCCTGACTTTTGTAATTGATTAAATAGAGTTGTATCGATCTGTTTTATCATTAGATATTAAATCATTACCTATGCAATTTGTGCTAATTTCTAATTGTTATGATTTTTGGGGTATGAATTCATTATTTTTGTATACTGCTTGCCTTTTTTTGCTCTTTGCCGATGATTCGCAGTTGATGCTTTAAGAGACATGGTGGCAATGTTCACCAACTTCGAGATTATTTTACATTTGCAAATGCATCTAAATCACTCTATGGTACCCAGTTGGACTTCCCCTCTGTGCAGTATCATCTGTGGCTGCGCAGGTGTTTGACCCAAGAAACGGAGATGTGCGTTACCGTGTTAGCAATTAATGGTGAAGGAATGAACTTTAAAATCACGATTCAAGCAGAAGATAGAGCCTGCCAGGTGTAGTGGTGTCGTGGTGTAGTAGTTAAGCATGCGGACTCACAACACAGGGGTTGTCAGTTCGATTCCTCCATGTGTCACTTTTAAAACACCGTTGGTGAGGAAGGCAACGGGAAACCATCTCATAAAATTCAGCTTCCCTAGAAAGAACTCAGCGCCCTGTCTCTGGTTTCTGCTACGCTCGAAATCGAGTACGCAACGCACCCTGTCAGGTCAAGCTTTAAGAATCATGGTCTCCTGACCTGAGTACTACTAATGCTTGAATGCCCAACTAATTTCCTTGAAATCGCATGGGACGTAAATGCTACATGCATTACCCAAAAGCAGCCTTCCTCTCTTAAGCCATGTAAAACGAGAAACAATATAGGCGAAGAAAGTCTCAGAGGATCGGGTCAAAACTTATGCATGTTGCTGCGTGATCTCTTAACTATCTATCCAGCAGTAACTAGCAACGTGAAGATGATGTGGCACAGTGTGGGAAAGAAAGTACCTAGTCATCGCGATGCTGTGGATCAGGAGATAATGGGAAACGCAAATAGCAGCTGAAGGGGAACCTTTATGCACCGAAGGAGCTTTCTCATCAAGCTGTTCCAAGTACTCGGATCCTGCCATTGTTGCTGTTGTGTGTTATTTGTGGAGAAGCTGGCCTAAATCAGAAGGCTACAGAAACTGACGAATCTAAACTTCTCCTTTTCAATTAAACAGCGCAAACATGGGAGGAGGCGATCTGGTAAGACAGAATTATCCTTTAAAAGAATTTTGAACAGTCACTGGTATCCAGTTTACTCTCTAGGGTTTTTCGGGCCGATCTTGTCGAAAATGTGTCTTGAAGTGTCCAGTGATGGCGATAATGGCTTCCAGAGCCATTATATTATGGAAAACATAGAGGGGATTATTTTGTTCTTAATAATCTTGGTTTGTTTCTCAATAGTGTTACAAAATAAAGGGCACACTGAAACAAATGGAGTGCTTTTGAGATATCAATTTAGCCAAATTAATTATACAGCTATTCTTTTTTGTACTTATTTTTTTAATTTGCTCCCAGACCATGAGAATAAGTCTAGAACAGCAACGGTTGATGTTATATTTTCATTCAGTCTCTTATTAATTGTTTCGTTGAACAATTCTCAGCCCATAGGACACATTCCCAACTGTTCAGAAGAAATTTTCACATATAGGGGTCTATACAAAACTGTCATTTGGAACAACCTGTCTTCCTAATCTTCATCACTCATACTTAAAAGAAATTCAGTCGCTTTCATCTCTTCTTCTAACAACCGCTTGCATTCCAATTTTCCCACCTAAATGATAAAAGGAAAAATTACAAGTTCATAACAAAGTAGAACAGCACTTATATGTATCAAATCTTAGTCGTCTAGGGCTGTGAAACCATCTTGTTGTCCACACTGTGTATTGCTCATCAGAAGAACAAAGAGTATTTTATTTTTATTGTCCTTGATGACTAACAAGGAAAATTTAAATTGAGCCAACATAATATGGTATTCTGATAACACCAGACACAAAAATGTCACCTTAGGGAAAGGTATTCATAGTTTTTTCAGTTTTGATGTTGGAAAAGTTGAGTTATAAGATCCAAAAGGCATGACCAAAAAGTTTGATAGATACCTTAGTGTGTAGAGCTTCAAAAGGAGAAATAAGATTGAACTGTTGGTGCCATTAATGTGTAACTGAAACTATGTAATGTTGGGTTCTGCTCCCCTCCTCGTTTTTATATGAAGTAGGATATTCCGGTCTATGAAGCTAGACCTAATTTACATCTAATTTTCCTTTAAGAACATGAAAAAACACTTCCACCCTCTCACTATGCAAAATCTTGAGAGGGTATGGAAAGCAGAGCAGAAGGCAAAAGAAGAAGCAGAAAAACTGGAGCAGTTGCAAAGAGAGTTGGAAGAAGAGAGAAGAAGGGAGTTATTGCAGCAGCATGCAGTTGAGCAAGGAATCATAAAGTTTGTATTGATTAGAAACCTTTCTCCATGTTTCAATGTGCTACAAAAAGCATAACCAAAGTTTGAAATTTACTTAGATAGAGGTGTAAGTCACCAAAGTCATTTAGACTTGATGCTTAGTCAAAGGCTAAATGTGAAATGACTTCAGATTGACAGAGATGCATGCTTCAAAAGACTTGCAGAACTATTTATATTCATAGATTCAGATCTTTTGACATTCAAATGCTATATCAGTATCCTTCATCCATACTTTCCAACTTTTTACAATCAAATATTGTATTCGATCAGATTCTAATCTTGCCATAGATAAAGAGCCTTGAGCCCTGTTTCTAGTTTATGTAAATCGGCATCAGTTTTACTTAGGCTGTTTCCTTCTATAGTATTCTTGTAAAGATTTTTTAAATGTTGAAATTGAATACGTGTTCTAGATTTTAAATGTTTTGCAGAAAAAAGAACCAAAAGCTTGATTGGATGTATGCTGGGCCGCAAGTGAACCACGAGGAATACCTTCTTGGGAGGAAGATTGACAAAAATGTTGAGATACTTAAAGAAAATGAAAATGATCAGGTAAGAACTTTTTCCTGTAGTTCCACATGAACTCTGTTTTTCTGAGTTCTGAATAGGTCAACCTCGTTGAATTTGACGAAGCATGATCTTTCGTTTTTTGGTGTCTTCAAAGTATCTTCAATTCTTTGCTAAAATATGCTTTTACGGTATGATAAAAAGTACCCATGAGTAAACTTTTTTCGTGTAGCTTGAAATTGTTGATGCAGGCTTATAAGAAGATTTTTATTGGAATTGTACACAAGTTGCATTATTTTGTTGTAGCCTTCGTGTCATTGGTCTTGAAAGAGATATTCTAAGAGATGTCTATCTGTACTGGAACAGCAGCTATACCTTGCTCCTCTGTAGCTTCGCTTCTGTTGCAAAGCTATGTCATAAAAATACTGTAGAATTAGAAATAGAAACTAGCCTATACATCAGTGAAAAGGGTAGGGCAGACTGTTATAGAAGTTGAATGCTTCTTTTGAAAATTATCATCCGTGCAGTTCATGGTAAAGCATTTGTCAGGTCCGTAATCAAAGTTTTATCTATGAATCTTTTCTCTGCTAAGGCCGAAACAGCTGGTGCAAATTTCGTCCCTGAAATTGCGGATCCAGTGAAGGACATGGCTGCAAAAATAAAAGAAGATCCGTTGTTCTTGATTCGAAAGAAGGAAGAAGAGAGCAAGAAGGAACTTGTTCAGAATCCGATCAAGTTGAGAAAGCTGAAAGAAATGCTTAATATGAGCGTGAAAGACAAGCTGAAGAAAAACAAGAAAAGCAAGAAAAGCAAACACAGGAAAGAGAAAAAACAAAGGAAAAGGAAACACGATAGTGACACTGAATCTGATGAAGGAAGCGAAGAAGATATGAAAGCAATTAGAAAGAGGGAAAGGAGCCTTGTTGCGGAACAAAATGGTTATGGTAAAGACAGAGGACGAAGAAATCAAGACAACGAATCAGGAGATAAAAGGAGAAGAGACAGGACCTACTCGGCAAGCTCAGATGACGGCAGGAAAAGGGGTTCTGTAAGGAGAAAAGATGATGGAAAGAGCAGAGCGATGAGCAGGGAAGGAGATAGCTGGAGAGAGGACAGGAATGGACACATGAGATGGGAAGGAAAGAAAATGAATGATAAGAGAAGGGAAAGCAAGAACGAAAGGGAGCGAAGTGAGGGTAATCGAGATAGAAGATATGAGAAGGAGCTGTCGAAAAGAGACGAGAAATCAACTGATAAAGTAAAGAAAGAGCAATCGAGGAAAGTTGACCGCGAAATGAGACATAAAAATGGTGGTAGAGAAAAAATTCAGATAAAAAGAGAGGCGAGCAGTGAGGATGAGACGGATAGCTCAGATTATGAGAGAAAAAGGTCTAGAAAGAACTCTACTAACAAAAAATACGATTCTGATGGGGAGAGAATCCCAGGCTCTGCCAGAAAAATAGGCCGTAGTTACGGGCTTATTCAACACAAAGCTACTGATGAACGAGGAAGTAAGCATGAAAAGACACAACACGCTGGGAGAGAGGATACAAGGCATTATGAGAATGGAATAAAAAGATCAAGAAAAGATGGAAGGAAGCCAAGGCACGATTCGTCCTCTGATTCCTCACAAGAGAGGCAGCGCTCAAGTAAAAATACCAAGTCAAGAGCTAAGGAAGATTATACCCACAAAGAAAGGTCAAGGAATGGAAGGGATGTTCATAGAAGAAACGGCCCCCCTTCAAGTGGACCTACTTCTCGTATGATTTCCTCTAACGTATCAAGGTAAGAAGCACCGAGTTAAGATCTTCATTCATTTCTCCTTGCAAGAAATTCTTTATTGTGTCTATATCACCACCCTTGATATGGTTTCTTAGTAATGGCAGATACTGTCACAACAGAAAGGCATTGTTAGCCTCCGTTGTTTTCCTCAAACGAGCTTTGTTCAAGCCAGGCATTGAGGTGTCTTGACAAATCGTTTGAATGCGCTTTTAACTAGTGTCGGACTTTCTCTACATCATCATCTCGAGCTAGTTGCTCGGACCGAGTTGACTCTTTTCCTCCATTCCTGCCTGTCATCCAAGACCGCCGGTAGATCCTCCACTGGTAATCCAGTACCTTCAGTCAGCAGATTGGTGTAAGTTTTGAAAGGCCTTCCTATTTTGGCCGTCCTATGCTTGGGATTCCACAGTAAGACCTCGCTGATAACTTCTTCTTTCCTTCTGAAGCATTGAGCTGCAAATCGCGTCCTTCTCTCTGCTATTACTTTGGATACTTTCGGCAATCCTCCATACAATCTGTTGATGGTAGGATGCATCTTCCAGCTTACATTGAGAATTGCCCGAAGCATTCTGATGTAAGTCCCATCGAGGTTGCTTTCAAGCTCTTTCGTGAGGGTCCACGCTTCTGCACCAGTCTTTCCCTACAAGGACATTCTATATTAATGTATTTTATCTTTATCTCATGCATTTGTGTTCATGAAAATCTTTGAACTTAACACACATTGTTAGCCATTGAATTTTATGCATATTCTCACATAAACAGAAAATTGACGCAAGAAGAGCTGGAAAAGAAGAGGCAAGAAATGATGGATAATGCAAAGTAGGGACTGAGTACCAAATTTTCAACAGTAATTGATATTAAGAATGTTTTCACTATTCGATTTATCGGAAGGATTTTCTTCAGCAATGTACAATGATAACTAGTCGTTTTATGCATCACTGATTCCAAGAACTTGCAATCTACGGAATGACTCACTTTCCTCTGCCTTTCCAGAAGCCTACAACTGGTCTTCTTTCAGATCGAAATATCGACAAGCTTGATCCTCTGTTTCTGTCCTCGTAGCCTCTCTCTTTCTTCCTTTTTTAGGGCTTCTCGTTAGACCCTTAGAGCCTTTCCTCCACATAACAAAACTTTGAAGAAAAAGAGAAATCAGAATTCTCTTTGTGACTGGTACCGATTCTGAATGAGCATTGTTGTAACTGAAAAGTCCGTTGCTTCTCTCGCTTTGTAATATCTTCTTGAGAATCTACTGATTTATGCATAGGTGGATGTAGATAGGATGGATTTCGCAACCTTTCGTCTATTTATGTTCTAGCCATAACCCTAGAATTTTCATAATCGTATTCACACACCGCAGTTTTTTGCTTTGAATATTTTTTCGCCCGACCTTTGTGATGAGGGTTTCGTTTTTTAGATGGAGAGATGATCAGAGAGGGAAGAACATACAAAAGTACAAGGTACGTCTCTGCAATGAATACTTGTGTTTTGGCTATCGTTTCAACAGTATTAGAATACAAGACCAATGCAACCAGTCACCTCATGCATATTGTACCAAAGTTATGTTGCGATGTTATGCATTGCCTTTTAGTTTCTAAGGAAGCATTTGATTTCTGCTTGGTATCTCCACCATTTGTATGAGATCTACCTTGTCTTAAATTGCGATTTTTGGTAAATGTGCTTCTAGCACAATAAGAAAATATTAATTCTCATCAATCTTAATTTTTCATGTTTAGATGGAAGAGGAAAGCGAAGAAAAAGAGGAGAAGCGAAGGGCAGTGTCTCCAGACTCCAAAGCTAAATTCATTCAGTAAGAAGACGTTTTTTTTTTCTCACTTGACCTTATTTTTCAATTCTTCTATTGTCTTCTTTGTCTAAAACTTCCTTGTTGCATCTTTCTGGCTTCTCTTTTCATTCTCTATGATACCATATACCTAAGCGGATAGCGTTTTCAGATATGAATATATATTTATGAAATATATATGAAGAATATAGCACATACCTAGAAATGTATCTGAGAGTTGCAAAGCACTGCAATTGTGACGTTGTTTTATCATTGTAAGCCATACTTCCTTAACGTTGCACGAAGTTTTTTATAGTGCAGGGTGATGGGCTACCATCCGCATAGGAAGATAAGAAGTTGTTATCTGTGTTTACTAAAGCACAACTTAGATTCTGTCGCTGGCTTTCTATCAGTTCTTAAGCGATTTAGGTATTACAATGTTGTACAATCTTTCTGGAAGTGACGTGCCAATGGATTCGTGAATGGAGGGCTTAGGAAAAGAAATTTTACCGATTTAATCGAATTCAGATTTTACAGGTATTGATCGAAGATGCTGAGCTGTATCCTAGCATGGAAGTTTATAGTAAACCTGATTTCACACTCTGGTATCATTTTGCTAATATGATACGTGATTTGAATTTAAATATTTCTCATTTCCAACATTTTATAAGAACTCTTCCCTTACTTGATTTATATATATTTATGTCCCCCGCTAACTGAATTTCAAACAACATTCTTCCCTTTGTAGCGATTTGCAAGTGAAATCATATTCCTCATCGCACACGGCCTCAGTGGAGGACAGGATCAAGCGAAATATATACACAAAGCAGAGAACACGAGATGCTCTTAGCAAAAAGTTTACTGAGAAATAATCGACAGTGCGTTGTAAGTTGGTCATCATATCCACGAGCTTGGGATATCATGCGACTTCGGCATTTTGATATATTTGCATTGTAACCAGTTTTGGGTATTTTTAACTTCAGCATTTGCTTTGCACGACCAAGGTGTAAAATAATTTACTCTCAATCCAAGTTTGCGTTTTGGTTCTTTGTTGCGAATATCAGCGCATGAGGGAAATGTGCGTCGCCTTTGTGAATGGAGACACTTAAAACTTCATAGGTAGGAATATGTCACAACATCGTACTCACACTAGGTGAAAATGTAGACAGTAAAGACGGTTATTTTTTGGTACATCAGTCAAAATGCTATGAAGATCTTCGCTTGAGCGAGTTTCCTTGAAAATTGTTGAATTAAATGGTAGCGTCGTGCAAATCCCGACGTTTTAACTGTAGTCTGTAATTTTCGACCGAATTTCTTTACTCTAGATGAGACCAGTCTAACAAATTGAAGATAGAAGTATCAAAATTGATCAATGCCTGCATTGATCGGTCTTTTAGTTCAAACTGTCTAGCAAGATTTTCTTCTTATGACAATTCTTACGACCACGAGTAATGTTCATTCAATTTAACTGGAAAGATCTTTTTGGAAGTGCTTTGTTACAACAGAGAACATTTGCGAAGGAAATATTTCGATATTTCGGATTCAGTGATTTGCCAGTTACGACGTGAGATGTGCAGAGAATTGAGAGGAAAAGTGTCATAGGAAATCCTTGGCAATGTTTGACAATAAATGCAAAGATCATTAACTTGAGTTATTGGTAAGATCGTTTTTAAATGAAGCATGCTCTTTACTGACATTGATATAGAACCAGGGGCTATTGAGATATTCAATTCAGCCAGAGGGGAATTTAACTTTCTTAATGTATAAAACATTCTGCAAACAAGTGATCTGTAAAATTGTACTGTTATTCTTGCAAATAAAAGGACTTTTTATCAGGATAAAAGAGACTTGTGTAGAATGAGAATTTCATTATTCTAACTGTTCCACGTTTAAGATAATTGTGAAAGCAGGCGCACGTGACGATATATAGATTTATGTTAACATTAATGCATTAGTAGTTCTCACGTTAAGAAACGAGTGGTCCCATCAGCCACTTGCTAGGCCCATCATGCAACTGGAAGCAGAACTCGTTGAAAGCTTGCAAGAATTCTTCCTGTCTGATTTCAACTCTTCCCGCAGCAAGCCTGTTGAGAAGTTCTCTGGCATCTTCAGCTCGGTCAACCCCAAGGCAAGCAAGAAACACAGCAAAACCATCCGCTGAAATGGCTCCTTTTCTTTCCTTATCCGCTGCTTTGAACATTAGTGCTGCAGCTTGATTAAGCGCCTTATCCAATGGTGGTTCTTGTATCTTGTCATGTTTCAGTAGCAACTTGTGTCCATCCAGCCACTCGTTCAGTGAAACAGATTCACTTTCATTCAGGAAAATTCCCCATAAGTCATCGAATGCCTGTTTCATTACATGCTCCTCATCAGAAGACAGGTATCCCATGGTTTTGAAGGCACTGACTTGTGCCGCTGCATCATCTCTTGTCACATGACCTTTTCCTCCTTTGTCAAAACGGTGGAAAAGGGTTGCGAGCTTTTGCTCCCAGACAGCTGTAACCATTTCCCCTGCACGAGAAAGCTGCAATTCATTCAATGATCCCATTTTACTGCCAAAATTTAATACCGCCTCGCCTTCCAAAGAGCAACTCTTTATGTTCATTATCGTAAGAGCACAATTTTAAAAGTTCTTGAAAGTGCATCTGAGCGACTATTGCATCTATGATAAACGACACATTAAACCTGTCCTAGTTAGCCTTGGTTCACGAGGGATCTTAGGGCTTGCTACTTATCGTGTGGAAACCGCGTACGTTCCCTGATTCTCTTCGAAACACCTTGGAGGCATACGTAGCTTCATATATCTCCAGCAAATACGAACTATCTCAAGTACATTATGGTTGTATATTGAGGGGAAGGCTGATTTCACCACACCTAAATGCCAAGATCAACCCCACAGCAGCTCATTGCTTTCCACAGGGATTTCATTGATATCAAGCTGCCATCGGCTGCCAAAAATCAATCTGCTGTACCTTATCTTTTGATATCAGTATTTATGGCACATCTTGCCTTCTTCGTGCTTTCCTGAATCTTACAACTTGCCATCTTTCAAATCTAAGATCAATAAACTTGATCTGATATCTCTCTCCTCTTAGCCTTTCGAGTTCTTCTTTATTGCTTTGTTGGGGCTTTGTATAGGCCACCGTGGCCTTTCCTCAACAAACTCACTTAGAAGAAAAATTGTAGACTTTCCTTTCAAGTGAGTGGTATTTTTGCAAAATCACCATGTAGGCTACTGTAGCATACTTGGAGGTACTTTGAAGCTAATTAAAACTAACAGCGTTGGCAATAACGTGTGCTCTGTATAGAGAATGTACGCTGATCATGTCTTGTCACAAGATGGAACTTGCTTACTCTGAAAGCTATTCTTAATACAATTGACTCACGTACCCATTTCTTTACTAAAAGATGTCCACACTTCTTTATTGTACTGCACTGTAGCAAGGCTGGAGAGAACTGAACCAAAATGCTTCATACACTGCAATGAGATACCAGCATGCGTGCAAGTACCTGATTAACTGCAAGCGAGCTTATCACTCATGCATCGATGCCAGTATTGAACGGGTTCCGTGTGACCCACTGTGCCTCTTCTCGAGACTGCACGCTGTTCCGCAAATCGTCTTTAGATCGTCTACTGGCAAGACATGTAAGACGAAGCCCCTGTCACGAAATTTTCCGTGCGACCTGTGATAGATTCATTTAATATTGCAGAACTTTCAACGTTTCAAGGGTCGCAGTTATTGTATAGATTTTAGCCAGCAGCAATATAAAACTGCTAATAAATGGTGTCTCGATTTTTCTAATTTCGCGATTTTTCAAAACACAAGATAGCTTACGCCTCCGTCAAAGTGCCTCTTTTGAGACAAGCCTCACATTTCAATTTGAAGTTTGTCTATTGTTCATGCAATACCTAAAATCGGCAGTACCTAGTACTTCATCAAGGAATGACCAATCAGCTTTGCGTGCCGAGTAATACCTCTAAGGTGGCCTTTTAATGTTCGGTATTGGGATAGCTCAGTGGTAAGATTCTTGCACATTGACCAGATGGTCAGTGGTTCGAAGCCCCATCGAGCTAAAATTTCACCTAGAGGGAGGAGAGTCGCCAGCTCTCTGCAATTCCAGGCGTAGGAATCACGAGGTGTTGTCACATCGAAAGAACGGACCTGGACAATGCTCGATATGGAAAAATCTTTTCAGTGTCCAAATTTCCCCCTTTGGCACCTAGGTAGCATCATTAAATTGGAGGATTCCAATAAAAAGGATGTTGTGGAAATGGGTGCTTTCAAAAGGCGACGCTATTCCAGTTTACAACTGATATTAACGATGACGAGACGAACATTGCACTCAACAGAAATTTCGTTCAAAAGATATGAAACGTTCTTGTTCTTTCAAGACTGAAGAACTGTCACCTGCGACTAAATTATATCCTTTGACAAAGGATTTCGCAACTCAAGTTCCTCGGTTAACGTGTGCCTGCTTGTCTCCTGCATGGTCCAACTGCAGCTGGTGCACCGGACTATAGCTCCCTTTCCGTCCAGTTAGCCATTCATATGCGTAACTTGAAGGCATCACTATGAAAATGCGCGTTACAGCTACAAGACAGTCCAGAGCTACGGTGTGTTGTCAACCTCTCTCGTTCCTATCTGTATGAGCGCGCACAGAATGTAAACAAAAACAAGAAAGGCATCAGTGACTGCGCAAACCTCATGGTAACCTATCATAATCATCATATTCTGTTGCTCACAGCTATTATTATATCTTGCTTTGAACTGGCTATTTCCAATGGCTACCGAGCCGCAACCAGTGGCCTAGGGTATCAACTGTGTGTTTTTTCAATGTCTTCTGTCTTCCATTGGTAGATTCTGAAAGACCATTCCCGCCTTCAAATTAAAACTCAAGGCGAAACTTGATTAAATCTAAAGCGAGGCCTATGAATTTGGCGCGAAAAGACAACAAGCTAAGATGGCTCCTTCCACTGAAGAAAAAGTCGTTGAATTCTCACAAACAGATCTACCAGAACTTCTTGCACAGTATTATAAAAGATTGTTTCCGTACACAGAATTTTACAACTGGCTCTCATATGGCAATGGTAATATTGCTGACCTTACTTGTATGCCATTACTTCAATGCTTTCTGTTAGGCCGCCTGTTGTTCCTCAATCTCTTTTCTAACATAGCTTACGAAAAAAGACGAAGAGAAAGTTTGCAAAATGCATTGCAAGCACAAAATGCCATTCAGTTCCTGTATAATTTCTTCTGTGCCCTGGTCTATGAAGGACAACCTTATGGCAGGAAAAATTAGTGCTGCTTTTTTAATTCAAGTGAATACAAAGAGCAACGAATTTATTCAAAGTAAATAATGCATACGATATTTCCACCGTTCGATACTTGAAAAGTAATCTTCTTGGATATGACTTTCTTCATAAAAAGCATGGCAATTATGAGTATTGGCAGTTTGAAATTGATTCCAGTTAGATTTCTCAACCTCTATTCTTCTTTGGTCTTAGTTCCACAGACTTACTTTTCAAGAAGAGAATTCTCCTTTACCCTGAAGGATGACGTCTATGTTAGGTACCTTTCCTTTGCTACTGAAGAAGAGATGGAAAAAGAGATTCAAAAGAGGCAGCCATACAAGATAGATATTGGTGCAGTTTATTCAACAATGGTTGGTGAACCTTGAATTCCCTTTCCTTAGAGTTTCAAGCTCACTTTGTCACTTTTGCCAACTGAGCAATTCACCTGTGCCACATTAGTCTAAATTTTTTCTTTTCTTTTTATGATGATGTGGGTTTTCTCTGCAACCTATGTAGAGATGTTATTCATTTCATTTCATACAATTAAGGAGGGTAGCCCTTCAGCCGGGATTTGCGAGGGGCCCTCCAATGGTGAAGGAAAACTACTTTTACCTATGCTGATTATAATTGTCATTGAGATGAAAACCCAATAATGGTGTGTGTAATGCAAGGTTGTCTCAATCAAACAATGCTATAGCTAAATATCAGACAACAAGCAGTAAAGAGGAAATAGCAACAAGATAAACACAATATAAAATGTCAACAGCAGTTTTAGGTAAACATTTCTAGTTAGCACAGTCATCGAGCACAAACTAGTTTGAATTGGTTCATTATACGTGAGAGAGAAATCTCCAAGCCATCTAACACCATCTTCTAATTTAATCAGGTCTCCTTTAATTTTTCATTTTCTATATCCTAGCCGAAAGACCACAAGACTGTAAAAATTGGTGGGTTTGTTGCGGAAGAAAAAGAGCTAGTCTTTGATATTGATATGACAGATTATGATGAAGTGCGAACATGTTGCAGGTAGGTGCTCCTGAAGAAGCGCTTACCAATGTACGCTGTTATATAATATCGTATGTGACAAAAGAAGTCTAAGCAGTGTAAACTAATTTTTTGTACTGATTAATAATGGAAACTCATGCTCATAAAAAACGTTTACAAATTTTCATATTTTCATAGTGGTGCATCAATTTGTACAAAATGCTGGCCATTCATGACATTAGCAATCAGAATACTGGACAGAGCACTAGAAGGTACATGAAATAATTATTGAAGCTGCGTATCCTCATTATGATGTCTATGCTATAGAATAACTGTGATTAATAAAGTTGTTGGTTTGCCATTATTACTTAGTTGCTGTGTGCATAGCTGCTCTTTTTGGACAGCCTCACAAATCTCATTGCATGGCTAATGCCTTCACATTGCATTTTTACCAGTTTGACTTCCTTCAATGACTCTTTATGTCACCAACAAAATAGCAGTGTTTATCAGAGACTTCCTTAAAATTCTAACAGGAAGATGATAATCTGGTTTGTTTTCTGTTGTCTTTTTATATTGGGGTTTAAGTCAAGCTAGGTTTACCTGAACTGAACTTTTCATATCCCGACTGCTGTCATACCTTGTCCATATGTTCTCCTCCAATTCAAAGTAGAATCAATCCTCTAGACTGGCCATATTATTGGAGTGAAGGCAATAAAGTTGATCATCTGCTAAACTTTGTTTGATGTGACCCTAGATCGTGTTGTATTCTCTGCTTTCCTAGAGGACTTTGGTTTCCAGCATCGACTGTGGGTTTACAGTGGGCGCAGAGGAGTGCATTGTTGGGTTTGTGATGAGCAAGCAAGGAAGTTGTCGCCAAGTGCAAGATCTGCAGTTGCTGAATATTTGACCCTAATTAAGGTACCTTTTTTGAACACAGCTTGTTAAAAAAGGCATTTCCTATACAGATTTTGCCCTGATACATCTCTCTAACATGTTTTGGAAAGGCCTTGTCTCTTCTGTTGTAGATATATGTTACTGTAGTACTTATAGCAAGAAAAAGGATTCTGCTGAGGAATTGCCAAGGGGGCACATTTAACGGAGATACCATTTTGTTTAATACCTAAATGAGCATTCTCAAACTTACCTCTCCCTGCTAATAACATCTGATCTTCCAGTGCTTAGAGCTTTCACAGTAGGTGCTTGTGACTTTTTGGCGCAATTTTAGTGGTGGAATATCCAACTTGAATTGATACATTTCCTCTTATTCTTGATGATGATGCTGATGATTATTATTATTATGATAATGATGGTGATGATGATGTTGCTGATAATGATGATAATGATAATGATGATGTAGTGATGATAATGATGATGTAGTGATGATAATGATGATGATGCTTATGATTTGGTGATATGCTTTATTATATTTCAATGCTTGATATCTCATTTTTTGACTACAGGGTGGAGAAAATCAGTCAAAAAAAGTCAATTTTGGCAGAAACGTGCATCCTTCTATCCAGTAAGCTTTCATAAATGAATGAGATTTACAATACTAAAAATACAGTCACAATATCTTGTATGCTACCTTAATTCTTAAACCACCCCAAGGCCATTACAGTTAAGATATTAAAAGGACTACCATGTATAATTTGCAATAAATATTCTCTAGAATGTGATATGGTGATATGAATGTCATGAAGACAAGCTGTAAGGTTTTTCTCTCAGCTATCTCTATGGAAATTGTCCTGGTTTCGTTGTGTGTCGCTGGTTTCGTTAAATATAGTGCATTCTTGATTCCACTTTCTATCTACATCAAGAATCAATATTTTCCACTGGTTAATGATATGATATGGCTATTGGTGGCAGGTGTGAGCCAATTCATTGGTCACCCCATCACTACTATTTGTCAGCATTCTGCTGCTTTGTAGGTCACATATCCAACAAATTCCAGATGATCATTTTTGTTTATCTTTTCTTTTCAAGGGCTGCTTTGAAATTTGTATCAAAATTTTTCACCGAACAATTCTTAAAAGACCAAGGGATCTTAGACAGTCAAGAAAGATGGAAAGCATTTCTTGCTGTTGTCCCTGATGAGAGTATCCTTTTTCAATTGCTCTATGGTGTTTCTTGTCATTGTGTGTGTATGTATGTGTGTGTGTGTGTGTGTGTGTGTGTGTGTGTGTGTGTGTGTGTGTGTGTGTGTGTGTGTGTGTCTATGTGTGTGCATGTGATCGTCCTCCTCAATCTAGCTTTGTCCTGCGCATCCTCTTCTGTCACCCCTGCAGTTCTCATGTTTTCTTCCACACAGTCCATCCACTGCTTTCAGTTCATCCCCTCCACCTCTGTCTCACAACTAACCTCCTGACTCTTCCCAACATACTTCTCCTCTATGCGCCATGTCTGCAATCTTGAAGTTTCTTTGCATCATGATTATGTCTGGCCTGATTTTACAGCCGGGTGCCCTTCCTCCCGCCAACCCCTCTTAGTTGCCTTTAACGACACGCATGAGGGTATGTTGGGTTTATTCTTTCCTAGAACCCACACGGTAACAGCTTTATTTTGTACATGATGTAAATGAAATGTGTTTAAACATGGTGTTTTAAAATTGGGGTTAATAATTGGTATTGAGAACGTAAGCTTGCTGTAAGTGTTATCATGTTCTTCCCTTCGGGATGTTTTGAGCATGAAAATACAGCAAAATTGATTTTATTATTTGGCATGCATTTCTCTGCAAACTGGCAATCATCAAAACTGTGAGATATTATCGAATGTTTGCTTTTCACTGATATCTTTGTACATTCTTGACAAGTTTTTGTGAAGATATTAGAGAGAAGATGAACAGGCTTTGGTCAGCGCATGCTGCTGATGTAACAGGTCGACAAAAATGGGAGGAGCTGAAGAAAGAATTGAATAGTGCTAGAGCAAGTATCATATTTTATTTTTTCAAATGATTTATTACAACATATTTTAATCATATTTCAATCGTTTTTTATCATATCTCATCATTTGATCTTATGTCATGTATATGATATATCATATAATGTCATTTCAAACTGTATCACATACAATAACACATTATATCATATTGTGTCATACCATACTGTATTAAGTATAATAACACATCATGTTGTATCATATCGTATAATATCGTATCATATCGTATCATTCTATGCCATGTCATGCCATTTAGCATCTTGTGTCATGACATAGCTCATCACCTATCATACTCCACCATGTCATATCATATCATATCAAATCAAAATACTGTAAAATAGTTTTGTATCATGTGTCAATCGTGTTTCATCTACATTTTATCTTATCATATCATTTGATTTTATTTCTTGTCATAAATCATATCGTGGCATCCTGATACTAAATTGTATCACATAGTGTCCTATTTCAACGAAATCATGTCATTTTATTTCATATTTTGTCATATCATGTCTTTTATTAGTACGGGGTTACATACATAATAGTAAACAGCTTATATGATGCACGAATATTTCTTTCTTCGCAGAATTATAATGGAAAAAACATAGCAGATGAAATCATGTGCCAATATGTCTACCCTAGACTGGACATAAACGTTAGCAAGGGATTGAACCATTTGCTTAAAAGTCCTTTCTGTGTTCACCCAAAAACTGGTACAAATTTTTTGTTTCACCTCGTTTCTACTCATTCCAATTGCGTTTTCAAGTCGACAAAATCGATTAGCACTATTAATTGATATTTCGTGTGTTTTGTTGTAGTGTGCAAGTCTCATGTTTTATTTACAGGTAGAGTCTGCATTCCAATAGACTTGAGGAAACTGGACGAGTTCGATCCATTTGCTGCCCCGACGATAAGGTAGATATCATTTCTAAAAGCACTGTATTGTATCGCGAGAAAATAAAATTGGAAAATGAAGTGGAAAATCACACAAAGCTAATTTTCATCAAGTGCTATACATGGTCTCGCACTTCGCCTTGCACCATTGCAAAATTTGTTTTCCAACTCATGATTTGAATTTAGACTTCATATGTGCGAATAATGTACATTATTACTCGTATGAAAAGTCTGAAAATAAATCTTATTTGAGAGGCCACTTGTGGGTTGATAAGTAGAACAATTTGGTTTAGCAGGGTGGATTTTTCGTCTGTCTCACGCTTGCCACTAATTCGCAAAAACCTCATTGCCCACCACAACGTTATAGGAATTCTTCCCGTTTCATGCTGCCTCCTAAACCGGTCAAACTGCAAATTGTTTGCAAAACAGTATTGTTTTATTTCAAGTTCCTCCTTGCGTCCTGGCATTTCCAGTGAAAAGACGGGCGCTGTTCTGTATTGCATCGGTGGAGCACATGCCACGTGACTTATCATCCTTTTTACTTTTCTCGTGAAATCTCCTTTTTCCTCTTCAGCACTCTATGTGACGAAATTGACCAATGGGAGAAGCAAAAAAGTCAGACAGCTGAAAATGAGATGGAGGTAGATGGAGTTAAGTCAAATGTAACTCACTCTAAAGGTATCTTCATTTTAATGTCATCCTTGTTCGTATTATTCCTTTCTACCTTGGGAATTATTAGCACTGAATTGGATCGGAGGAAAAGATCATTTTTGAGCTGATGGAAAAGTTTGTGCTGTGAGAATAAAACAACCCTCAGCATAGAAGATGCTCGCTCTGACCGATACGCCAACTGCCATATGTTTAGAAAAACCCACTCAAAAATTGCGGAAAATTTGGCTGCATCTGTTAGGGGAAACTGGAGACTCTGATTAACGAATGCACATGCTCTAACTATTACGACAATTGCCTACGTAGGAAATATTCGCAGTTTATTTTATTTATAGGTTCAAATCAAATCAAATCTCTGACATTAAATTTAGGACAGTTTCAAGACAGTTTCAAATCTGTTCCCCACCAGAATTCTGCGCTATGCAGAATTGACGGTTAGGATGGGAACAGATCTTTTCTCAGAAAAGGGTATTTATCGGGAATAATAGATACAGTAGGTCAGCTCGAAATAATGGCAGTGAATTGGACCGGTATTGTGTAACTCAGGTCCTTAACAGTATTCTTCTGATTTCTCCTCTGTCCACATATATTTGAGAAAACACGTTTGTCACCCTCTTTGAATGCTGAGAATGGTTCCATTAAATTTGATCCTTATTGAAAAGTAAGGTAGAACTGGATCTATCCTTGCAGTGAGTTTTGAGGAGCCCCTTGCTAGACAGAGCTCCACGCAGACCGTTCACGGCATTGTGAGCTCGGGTCCCCAGTTCTTGGCCTTGCCGCACTTTACCCGCCTATTTGTGGGTGGACAGATAGCTAGGTGGATAGATAGCTGGGTGGATAGCTTGCTGGGTGGATAGATTGCTGGGTGGATAGATAGCTAGGTGGATAGATTGCTGGGTGGATAGATAGCTAGGTGGATAGATAGCTAGGTGGATAGATTGCTGGGTGGATAGATAGCTGGGTGGATAGATAGCTTGGTGGACAGGTAGCTCGGTGGATAGATAGCTAGGTGGATAGATAGCTAGGTGGATAGATTGCTGGGTGGATAGATAGCTAGGTGGGTAGATTGCTGGGTGGACGGATAGCTGGGTGGATAGATTGCTGGGTGGATAGATTGCTGGGTGGATAGATAGCTAGGTGGATAGATAGCTGGGTGGATAGATAGCTGGGGGACACGTAGTAGTCAGCTGAAGCATGAACGAACGTGCCTCGAACCTTAGACCTGTAATGGAAAGTTGATCTATTGGCTTTTCCAAATGATTCATTCCAAATATGACTGCTCAGATCTAAACTCGTGTTCAATGTTGAAGAAGCAAATGAGGCAGTGTCAATAACCACACCTCGTAATGCTTCTGAGAAGCTCCCACATAAACTTTGTTTTTATCAACTTGTGCCACATATCATGATATTAAATCCCTTTTTTAGTTCCAACTTACGAAAAGACTTCGCTAGCCGCAAGTGTGCACCTTTTCCAGAAGTTCATTGCAGCTATGAAAAGGGGAATCGAAAGGAAAATAGCAGGTCAGATGCTATTTACTCTTGATTAATATTTTTAGCTTGCTTCCAGTTCATATACTTGAGTTTAGTTAAATCCTGGTGGAAATTCCTGCTTACCAACGACTCTTGCAATACTGGAAGAGGTCAGTTTTTGCGTTTACTCCATTGCAATGCACTGTAGAGTGAGCTCAAGGAATTCCAGGGAATATCAGAGCTATTTTATCAAATTAGTTTCATAACAAGCGTATCACCTTCTGTCTTTAACTTTCGCTTTTTAGCAGAAGAAAAGGGGGCTACACTGGAATGGTAGAATCGCTGCTACGTGTGAAAATAATGGAGATTCTATGTAACACAATCAACTCCAATAATGTGAAGAGCACACCATAGCAAAAATCAAATGCAGTAAATGTACTTGGGACTATTGTAACTGAAAACTCAGGACACTTGTAAATGGTAGTTATGTTGGTTGGTAGCTTTGAACCTGTACAGGAATTGCCGAGTCGATCCAGCAACGCACTATATATACATAAGCAGAAATTAGCGTAAACATGAAGTAATTTAGATAGAATGCTTCGAACCTTTTATTGAATCGGAAGTGATGATTGCAATGTTACAGCTCTCTGATAAAAGGCCTTCTTGAACTGATGGGTTCCGCGTCGAATCGGGTAGAATTGATCGCCACTGCTTTGTGACGTCAGCTCGATCTGTTCGGTGGATGTGGAGCAATCAGAAATGAACTGTGAACTAACACTATTTTAACGATCTATAAACATCGCATGGATCCTTACAGGCACCATAAAAATCACAATCAAGCTCTTCAAATACTGTGATCACCTGTTGAAAATCGAAAAAGAATTACATCCTCAAAATTTCTAGAACTTCGTCATCTTTTCTAAATCATCTACAAGGCTAGAAATGCCTCGGTATTTCGAAATCAGAAAACGTTTGCAGTTCCAGTTTTGTCCCGACCAATCTATATTGTTGCACAGATGGGAGGATTAGCCTTTTCCGACATAGGGGGCCGTAGCCCTGTAATTCTGTGCTGGCGCAACCCTGGGCCAAGGGTAGCTAGTCATCCTGGCTCTTTCTATCGTTAAAGAATGGACGGACAAATGCAATGCACCAAATAATATGGCAAAAAGAAATATGCACATCGAATGGTCCTTTTGGCTCCTGGGCTATTGGAAACACTAGCTACCCTTGGCCAAGGGTTGCGGTCCAGAAAATCTTACCCAACTACGTACAGTTGCTGCGCAATTGTCTCAAGTTTCCATCAAGGAGCATTTGGTTGTTGTTGCTTGGAAATTCTTCGAGAAAAACAAATTTGATGGGGTTAGACGTATGTAGGATGAAAATGGCTTCACAGAGTGTGACTAATCTGAGGTTTGTGACATTAATTATCCCAGTGACCAATTGTAGGTGGCTCTGGAAATCTAATTTATGTTTCCTCCTGACTTTTTAGTACGATTTCAATCCACTGACTGTAATAGTTTGCTGTCAAGGTCAAATAAAGTAGGCGTCATTAAATTTCCTCTAATAGGCCTATCTTTCGGGTTGTGTTTATGTTAGAATTTCCAGCATTCGTATAATGGAGTATGGTACAGCTTCAAAGTGGCACTATTTCAAGGATAAAGTAAGGCAAACTTGTTTATTTTGTACTTGAGATAAGGACAATGCTGATAAATGTCATGAAAATGACGTTGTTTGACGTCATAATATCAACCGGCCTTGACGGCCTTAGAATTTATTATGTACAAATCAGCATCTGTTTCTTGCTGAACTAATCACAAAGATTATCTGGTATTTGAACTATGGTTAGTGAACATCAGATATTTGTATAGAAACGTTTTACATTGGGCACTGATGTCTACACCTCTCTCTAACGATAGGATTATGTGGGGTTGGCAATGTCTAAGGACCAGAACTGTTTCTTTACTCGCCTGATTTATTGATTTCAACATCGAAAGATTATTCTAAAAGAAAATAGGAATTATGTTTTTGTATTCAACTCCATTCCACTTCATGAAACTCGGGCTTACGAGAAGCCATCATAATTTTTGCGATTTTTTCTATTATTTGCCAGGCTAGCAGCTGAATGTAAAGATTTTTCCATTTACAAGTAGTATGGTGCAGAAATAAGACTCATCTGAGCGAGCACAGGCTCACAGTCTTTATTCTTAGCAGTTTATAATGAAGCAATGCATAGTTTCTACATATCAAATATAAAGATTATTTCTAGCAACCATAGACTTACTGTCATAAAATTTTTCTAAGGAGCTCTATTGAACTTTGGCAGCTTCTATCAAAGCCATATTCAAATTTGCTAGGAGTCAGACAGTTTTCATCATTTGATGTTTGCTTTCTGCATTTAGATTTATCTAAGATCAGGTCCGTACCAGAGATTTCACGAGAGACCAATGATTTTTGGAGATTGGTAGTAATTGGCCTAGTTGAAGTATTTACGTTCCCATGAGACAATCAGATAATATCAAGAAGCAAGTTAAAGCATCAAAGTTTGCAATTCAGATTCTTGTTTGAAAGCACAACAAAAGAAGGCACCACTCAATTTTTATCATTTCAAGTTCAAAAGTAATACACTTCAGTTCTACCAATCACCTCCTTCAAGATCACATTTGTTTGAAATGTATTTCATCCCACTTAGGACGCCATTAGCCTGCAACCCCTGCAAACTTTGCGTCTTTTGTTCTCTTTTTCAATGAATCTCTTTTTCCTTTTCTGCTTTGCTGCCTCTGCTCTAGTCTTCAATCTTCTATTTTCCAGATAATGCAGAAAACAACCCTGAATAGAGTTGAAGAGGTGAGTTTCCATCCCTTATGTTACCACAACATCATTTTTCATGTTATGTATAAACTACAGTGTTGTGGGTAAATTTATGTTTGTAAATGCCTCCATGATCATACCAGTGTCTGCCTTCACTCAAAAATGTCTCCTTGGATTGGAAAAAATTCCGTTATTTTCCCATTTTATTATCAAAGATGAGAAATTTCATTTGATAATTTGAGGCTTTTTGACTGATCCTTTGAAGTCTATTATCCTTGTTTCCTATCAGGAGGAGAAAGCAGAGGAAGTGAGAGCTCTTAACTCAAGCAGAATTGAAGATGGAGGTGATAAGTTGCAAAACCTTAATTTATTCATTCATTCAGACAGTTAATTATTTCTGCTCTTTTCTTCACTCCATTGATGGATGTATTGATTCATTAATTTGTTGATTACTTAATGCATTATTTCCTAAATTCAAGCTAACCTTATACCTAATTATTTCTATTGCTTTTCATCAAAGATTTACTTTCTTTTTATGAACCTAAATCAAATCATTTTTAGCAAACCTTTCTCCACTGCATGTTGCTGCCATCATGGGTAACAAGACAAAGATGGGTGCCTTATTAAGAGAGCGTATGTAAAATTTTATTTCAAATCATGTATCATTTGTCCCTGTCAAAATATCTCAGGCCTTTCTTAGAGTTCAGATAAGCAAGTCTCAGTCATTTATGATCTGCTTTGAAATTCTTTTAGTGCAGAAAATAGTTTTAGTTTTCTTACTCTCCTAGTAGAATATCATTAAATACGATTTCATGCACTGACCAAATTAAATTGTGATTTGAATATAGTAGACTGGGTCATGTGTGTAATTGAAAAGCCAGAGGCAGAAACCTGTCACATTAATTCATCAGCTTGTCTCAATAGTAGTTTTTGTTTGTAAATATCTAGGGCCTACAGATTTTGCTCAATATTCATATAGGTGTACCTACGTTGTAGGAGGTTCCCATTAAGTTGGTTTGGATGCCCTTTGTTCTATGGAATAGCCCACTAGAAAGTGTTTTTGTAGTATTTGCTACATACATGTATCACTTAGGGAATAATTCTGAATCATTCTTCAGAGTTTCCAATTTGATATTCGTTAGAAATATCTCTAGATGTTGCCCCATTTGTCCATTCAAGGCTTTGAAAATGAAGCAAAGGTCTTTTAAGCTTTCTGTAACTTTGCGGGTTTTTTTAGATAAGAGTGATATAAACAAAGGAGACAAGATTGGAAGAACGCCACTTGTAAGTAAAGAGGAAAACATTATTGATGACTGTTCATAGAAAATAGATATGCAGCTAATAGTCTCTGTTTCTTATCAATTCTTATCTGTAAGGCTAATGTGACATATACACTATGTTAACTTCTAGCAACCTCACAGGGTGTTCAATCCTCATAGAAGTAGACAATAATTTATAAAAGCAACACTCAATTAAACTGAATCTGGTGACCTGTATAGATATAGTGTTATCTTTTTTTCCATATATTCTTATTGTTGTTAGTTGCTGTAAGCCAGCCAAATACAAGTTACCTTTTTAGCGAGATCTGTAGTTGTAACATTTAAAATCTATGATAAAAGAATGAAGTTGTAGAAAAATATCATTAATTATGAAGAAATTCCAGCTTTGATTTTTCCCATTATATTTGCCTGCTAACTCAGAATCTTCTCAATCCACAGATTTATAGCATTTTAGGTGACAGGTATGAGTGTGCTGAAGCACTGCTTAAAGCTGGTGCAAATGTGAGTGATTTCGCTTTAATTTGTAGCATACTTATCTACCTACCAACTTTTCTCAGTTTCAGACTATCTTTATAAGTTCTTCAGAGCTATGAAAAGCATTGAGTGTTGATAACAGAAGTTTTTTGGTCTACTTACCCTTATTTTCTTGCAGTATGCATGTCTCTGAATTTCTCCAAAATACACACTGAAATCATTGTCTTCAAGCTAATAGCATCATGCGTTATGAACAAAATCTTATAATCTTGCAAAGACTTCCACCCTGATCTTCCACTCTGTTAGTCAATGCATTTGATATAGCATTTATATGTATCATATGCCCTTCCAGTGCTAGTAGTGTGTACTCTTGGCACCATATTAGTTTCCCTGTATTCAGTATGGTGACCAAGCTTCTATCTGAAGTTTGGATTTATGCTGGTTATAATACACATGCACATGATTCTACCTAGATGTCAAAGGTAGAAATTTGGACGCTGAGAAGCTTTTTGCTTAAGCAGTTTCCAGGTCCTTCCTCTCTCTCTCTCGATGTGACCACACCTTGTGATTCCAACGCCTGGAATTACAGAGAGCTGGTGACTCTCCTCACTCTAAGTCAGAGTTTAGCTGAGGTGGGACTCAAACCACTGACCAAAGGATCAATGTGCAAGATCTTACCACTGAGCTATCCTGACACCTCATAATGTGTATTGATTTGCATAGACAGAGATACTTCAATGTTTACAGGTCAACAAGACAGATGTGGATGAGAGAACTGCTTTGCACTGGGCTTCATATCAGGTAATTAAACTGATTTTTCATTTCATTTGAATCAATACGTAAACACATGTATGTATCCATTATGTTCCGTGGTTGCATGTATAACTGGTGCAGTTTGAAATTGCAAAGCAAATTTATGGTTACACATATATACACAACTTTGGTCAGCAATTTATTTGCTTTTAGGGAGATTTTGAACATTATATTTGTATAAGATTTTAACGTGTTGATAATATAAAACTGTTTCTTAGACGTACAATTGTAATATATTTATGTTTTCTTTTAAAGCAACTTCTTTTTACAGGACAAACATTGATAACAGCAATTTTTTAATGGTGGAAGTTTTCATCCTGTTAAAAAATTTGATATTATTGTTATCGTTATTACTTATTATTGGTATTACATCAATTTGTTTCTCCTCATATGCTAGACAGATCAGTATTTTACTGTGCATATGCTTTGGTTTGTGCCATGGAATGAGCTCTGATCTCCAATTTATTTCCTCCTTTCCAGGGTAACCAAAAATTTGTCAAGCTTCTACTTGATAAAGGTGCGTTGCAAGGGATGCAGGATAAGGAAGGGCAGTAAGTCTTTTTGGGTTTATTGTGAATGATTGTGATCTGTTGCCTTCTCATCTGAACATGGCTGGAAGACCCTTTTACATGGTATTGTTTTAGAATGGCTGTCATGTCTTTCCATATTGTTCTGATCTTACGAGTCTCGTATCAGAGACTCGACAGTGATAAGTCTACACGAAGGAGACTATTTTTTGTGCTTTGATGCAAATTTTTGTTGTTGTACAGACAGCATAAATCTTCTTCGTATTCAAATTTTACTGGCAGTACCAGTAAGAAGTCCTACAAATAAGATTGTGGTGTAAAAATTAATAGAAATGCATTGGTGTCTCCTCCAACGATACGCCACTAGTGAAGGAAAGCTTTATTTTGAAGGGAAATTCTCGTTTTGGGATTCTTTACCGTTTGTAGCGTAATATTCTTTTAATCTTCACCTGGGCGTATTTTTCTTCCTAAATTCTCCCTCTCCATCCCATTATTCCATTCTGGTGATCTTTCTTGTAGGACTCCTTTGCATTTGTCTCTGAGTCATGATAACATCAAGGTTTGCCATTTATCATCATCGCATCATTGTATTCTTCTTTATTTGCTATGGTGAAATGCAATTTAATGCTATATGTATCTTTGCGCCGTATTTCTTCTGTTTTATTGTGCCTAAGCATGTTTTATCGTATCATTTCATGATCTTTGATGTCTATTTTCTTCTGGCTTTAATCCTACTTAAGTAGGGTCGCCTGTGTTTTCGATCGTTCATCTATATCCCCATATCGTGTATGATATGGCATGTTTGGTGCTATTAGACAGCTGGGTGCTCTTCCTAACACTGCCGCAATAATCTACCCCACCCCCTCCACATTTACTCGGGCTTGACACCAGCATTGGGAATACCAACGGCTGTGTTTTCGAATTCCAAAACATATTCTTAAAAAATTTTTATATGTTTGACCTTCAATTTCACGGCTTTTCACGCCATATCTTTGGCTTAAATCAAAAGTTTTTAATATTTTCTTTGAACAGAGTGATTCTGCTGGATCAGCGTATAAATCTTTCAATTGTATCTTATATTTTGTCTTAGGTGATGGCAAGGTTGCTGAAAGATGCCGACATTGATTGCAGTGATAGCAACGGGGTACGTAGTATGGCTGCAGTTATCTTCCTTTCAGCAGATGTTACAGCGAGCGCTGAAGGAATGCGATCTTTCAATGCTTTTAAACTCTATCTTCATCTGCTATAGATTTCAAATGTTTTCATTTCTTGCAGATGACAGCATTGCATTTCAGTGTTGCATACGAGCGCGTTGAGCACACCAAAATGCTACTTCATGCAAAAGCAAGTCCTGATTGTCAAGATAATGATAAAAAGACAGTTTTACATTGGGCTAAAACAAACAAAGAAACGACGATTGTCAGTAAACTTCTGGTCAGTTATTAGCGAGTGATTTTATCTCATTTACATTCGTCAACTGATTTACAGGAACATTGTACCTGCACACGCACACAAACACACACATACACACACACACACATACATACATACACACACACACATACATACATACATGCATCCATCCATACATGCATACATACATACATACATACATACATACATACATACATACATACATACATACATACATACATACATACATACATACATACATACATACATACATACATACATACATGCATACATACATACATACATACATACATACATACATACACACACACACACACACACACACACACCCATGCACACGTGCATACATGCATACATACACACATGCATACATACAGTACATACATGCATACATACCTTGAAAATACAGCCGGCGTCAAGTGGTACCGGCTGTTTGTCACACAAGATAATTTTGTTATATACAGTACTGAAGAGACTGGTTTTGTGGCTGATATCCACTTGAGTACTTGAGTCGCGATTTAAATTCTCTGCACGAACCATATCTACTTCATGAAAAACCATGTTACCGGTTCATTTTGTATTCATGGTCTTGCTTCCTATCTTTAGGACTACGAACGAGTAATGCTGATTCTAAACTCTAAGGACAGTGAAGGCAGGACGGCATTGCATTTGTATGTTGCTGTTGACAACAGAAAGCTAGTCAGATATTTGACGTCACGCGAAGATTGCCTGCTGTCGGAACAGGATCATATGCAGCGCACACCTTTGCATCTTGCCGCCATTCTTGGTAGGATCTTCATTGCAAATATAGATTCAGCTCCAATCCTTATTATCAAAATTATAGTATTTTCTGAAAATTTCTAATTCCTTGTTGCATTGACCCATGGGTCCGTGACGTAGCACCCTTCAACTACCGTTAATTTGGTACGCTTCTGTGTAATTTCAGTATATGTAGCCATAGTGCTTCTCCATTAACAATTTTTGTGAATGATTTGTTGAAGATGGAGAATCCTTAAGAGCTGTGCAGACATGCATTGAGTTCTTTCATAGAGACGTCTAGACACGTTGTGCCAGTGTATAAGGTCCAAGTTTCAATTGTTCGTCCTTTTGTCGTAAGCGTCGACTTCTAGACCGACGGAAAGGTCTTAAAGTGTTTTAAATTGGTGCTTACCATGCCATGAAGGTCTCCTGCGTGTATTTCCTGGAGCATTTCCCTAAAAGGTTTCCCCTGGCTCTAGCAGTCTTCCGTTATTTGCTGGCCGTAATTACTTTGCATAATTACTTTGCATTCTCTCCTTCGTAGGTCACACTGATATCGCCGAGGTCTTACTGAGTCGAGGTTGTGATGCATTGAAGCCCGATAACAACGGCGTGCGCCCATTGCATTACGCTGCACAGAACAACTTCGGCAAGACGTTAGGTGCCATGTTGATGCATGATAATGTCAAAGACATGCCAGACAACGATGGGAGGACAGCACTCATGTGGGCAGCTGCCAAAGGTATGTCTTATCGATTCCTTTGTAGTGACACCATTGAATACAAAGATCTGGAATTCGTTTGAGTGGAGAATAGAGTTGAGTTCTACCCTCGATGGGGACGCCTTTGAGTGCCTTGTTAGGGTTACTAACCTTAGTCGCAGCAGTGTAATATGGACTGATTTATTGTTGATTTATTTATTTATTATTGATTTATTTAATCATGGGTTAATTGATTTATTAATTGATTTATTTATTGATTTATTGATTGGTTGATTGATTGATTGATTGATTGATTGATTGATTGGTTGGATAATTTATTGATTGATCGATCTGCTGTATTTGAGGAGGGTAACCCTACAGCAAGTGCTGATTTTCAAGGGGCCTTCTATCTAGTATGCAATGTGATTAATTTATCTTAATGAAACACGTTTAGTTACGATAAATTAATTCTGAATTGTAAACCAGGCACTCGTTAATCTAAAAGATTACGATTTGAAAATTCGCTTCAAGGCATGATGGCCCTTTCGTTCCTGGTCTTTACGGCGTTGAGTCAAGAAAAAACGTGTTTTTCAGCATGCTTATTTCTCTTCTCAACATTTCTGCTTCTCTAGCTAACTTATCAACTAGCTGACTAACTTACTGATTAACTAACTAGCTAACTAACTAACTAACTAACTAACTAACTAACTAATCAACTGACGTATTAGCGAACTAACTAGCTGAATAATCAACTAGCTAACTCTTTTCCTCTCTGTATTTATCTAAAATCTTGGTATCTTTAGTCAACCGTTTGTGATTGATAGATGACAGGAGTCGGATGTAAGCAAGGGCCTGAATGTGTGCCCAAATGGTAAGAACGAAAAGGCTGCGAGATGAATCAGGATGATGGAGTGCTGGACGGTGGCATGAGATTTGGTTACGTGAACGCTGGTTGTTTTGTGTGCGATAAGAAGAGGAATCTTTGGGCACGTGAAGAGAAGTGAATGATTGAATGAATGAAATGGAAAGAGGAACGAGATCATGTTTTACAAAGGTCTATGATCAATGGTATGGAGAGAAAAATTATTTGATATTCAAGTAAAAATTCCAGTTTTTTTAAAGACGTGATAGAGTTTCTGTGACGTCAAGGTTGTTCCATAGATATTTATGATGCGAAATGTTCGCTACCTCTGATCTCATTGCAACTGATCACGAATTTCTTATGATTTCAGGAGCACGCGATGCCTTAATAGTTTTAATCAATCACAAGCAGGATTTCTTGGCATCCGATCGTTCTGGAGCGACAGCATTGCACATGGCAAGTGAGGGTGGTCATCTTCAATGTGTCAATCTTCTGTTGCAGCACCAAGCAGGCGTGAATGTGATGGACAAGCAGCAATACACTCCGTTATTTTCTGCCTGTCAAATGGGACATAGAGACGTTGTTGAAACTCTGCTATTACGTAAGCCACCCAATTTATGTCAACCCTCTCTCTCAGAGTCTCTCTCTCTCTCTCTCTCTCAGGGTCTCTCTCTCTCTCTCTCTCTCTCTCAGAGTGCCTCTCTCTCAGTCTCTCTCTCTCTCTCGCATCTTGTTTCTTCGGATGTTAATGGAAGGTTTATCTTAATCGACCCCATCAATTCTCATTGGGTGTCAGGATTGCTCAGTGGTAAGTCCCTTGAGCATTGATCGTAGGGTCAGTGGTTCAAATTCACCCTCAGCTGAAACTTTCACTTATGGTGAGGAAAGTCGCCAGCTCTCTGTTGTCTTGTAAATATATGTATTATTTGTCTGTGGATCTTTATGGGCACAGAAAAGAAGAAAAAGTGTATTCTTAAATCGACCGAAAGTGAGATAGGTCGTTTTGCAAAGTATATGGACCATCATAGCCAGCCAACATCATAGCTAGCCAACATCATAGCCAGCCAACATCATAGCCAGCCAACAGTAGTGTGGCTTAGGATCGGGCAACATGGAAGTCGGTGCTTGCATGACGCTGACTTGCCAAATTGGGAGCTAGTTGTGAGTGATGCTGACCTCTTATATTCTCATTGGAAGCTCTTTGTACAACCGCCGATAAGTTGTTGCTTCTCTTGTTCTAAATGTCAAAATTTTGAAGAGGAATCCTTTGTCAATCGATCTTCAGACGGTGCTGCTGTTGACTTGGAAGACAAAGAAGGGAGAACTCCACTGCATTGGGCAGCGGTCGGTGGTATCACTGACATTTGTGCGATGTTGATTAGCAATGGACTCGACGTTGCCAAACGAGACAAATTAGGGTAAGCGAGCTCTGTTCAAAACACTTTGATTAGTGCTTTCACCTATACGCTGAACTCGTTGCATCATATGGCATCGAAATAGCTTGCAACCAGGCTTCACTTAATGACTGCTGGTCATTTTCCGGTGAAGTGTGCATTTTACCAGAACCGTAGGCTGCATGAAACTTAGAACTTAGTCTTCCAGAACCAGTGATAAATCTTAAGTAAGATGCCATAAAGATTGAGTCAAAGTTGGTAGTATTTTTGTCAGATACTGATGGCTCCGAAGCACCAGAGGCAACTGATTTTAAGATAGTTTCAAGACAGACATAGATTGCTTTAGGCGCCGTGGCGTAGTGGTTTTCGAGTATGCAACGCATACATAAATAGATGCTTTAGCATGTTGTTTGAAACCAGTTTCAAGATGTGCGCACGAAACTGGTCCTAAAAAGCTGCTGTTTCATTCAACCCACATGGATGATTCTTGCCTTGTAGTCTTATTTAACGTGCATAGAACACGGAGTCAGAGAGACGACGATTAACGCTCTTGTGCTTGAATGACTGACTAACTGACTTATTGAAATAAAATACATGTTTATATAGACAAATAACAAAGAGCTAAAATTACCAAATTCATCGATTAACCCTCGTGCGTGCCTGGATGCTTCTGCCTCAATTTGAACCTTGAGCTATTCGAGAAATCGAGACGAAAAACGAAAGACGCAATGAAAATTACCAAGAAGTGGACAAATTTAAACGGAAAAACTCGCTAGAAGATCGTTTTAGAGATCGTGTTGATTTGCAAATGATTTCGATACAATTCGGCTCGGCGATTTTCATTGCATCCTCTCACTTCATTGTCAAAGGGGTAATGTTTATCATCTACATACCACAGGCGACCTGCGCTTCATTACGCCGCCTACGGAGGATTCTACAGCTGCATGTCACTCCTCTTGGAATCTGGGGCCGACGTTGATGCACGTGACAACACAGGGGTGACTGCACTTCACTGGGCATGCGCGTCAGGGTCTTTGGATGCTGTGAAGCTGTTAGTGAGGCACAATGCTTTCTTTAATTACGTCGAAACAGAGGGCGATAAGCTGACACCTTTGGATTACGCGATATTTCGCGATCACCAAGACGTTGCACAGGTATGTTGTATGCATCGTCTCATTTTGGGATGCCCACAGGCGGCCGTTAGTTAATGAGAAACTGTATCATTTTACCGTGGGATCAGCACAGATCTCGTTATATTCATGTTTGAACAGTTGGCGGTCCTTCCCTTCCTCGTTTAGGTGAATGGGACCGCGCCCATCTTCGATCTTTAGCAAAAGGGCCATACAGCTGTGCAATGGCAGTGAATACTGCAATTGGGAGCTGGCCATCCGTGTGTTTGACCCACGTGCACTTTCTCAAAGTGCAGAATGCCAGGCAAGGAGGAAAATTCTTCCACATTCTGCTATTTCATATGGTCCAATCATGCATCGAGCCCCAACTTACCTCATACAACCCAATCATTCTACAACTGGGCCATGGATACGAATATTTGTGTTCTTGGTATACCGTAATGCGTAACTTTTTTATCAGAAGTTGTTTATCATTGCTCTTGGGTGCGTCTTGGTTTTTTTCACTCTTGAAACGTAGTTATCGACACAACAAACATCCATTCTTGGGCCTTTCTCCACCATCTTCTTTGCCTTTGACCCTCTGATTGTTCAACCAAAGCTCTCTTCAGTATTTAAGATCTGTTTGCTTTGTTTCTCTCTAGTTCATGATTGAGCATGGCGCATTTACCATAGCCGCGATCCAAGACGAGGCGGCGCTGGTTATTCAAAAAACCTGGAGAGGATATCGACTTAGAAAAATATTTGAGGAGCAAAAGCGACTTTTTATTTTGCACGAAAAAATGAGAAAAGGAACGAAAATGAAGCAGGATGAAAATGGGCAACCAAAGGCCGTCAACGATGTCGTCTACAAACAACCGAGCATTTCCGATGAGGAAAAGTTTGCTGAAATTTTTGGCAAATCTTTCTGCCAGTTTGACGATGCTCCCAATGCAATCGCCAGTTCTGAAATTCAAGTGCTTGATAGGCAACCTCTTAGTGATGTGGATTTCTCTGTGCATCAGCATTATCTCGCTGACAACGAGCCAGCGATGAAATATAGCAGTATTTATGGAGTGGAGGCTGAAAGTCGTGTAAGGAATGAGTCTAAAGACCGGTCTGGTATTCAGAATGAAGAGGAAGAAAACGAGACAGTAAAATATAGCGATCATGGAAAAACGAAAACGCACCGATACAATAACCATGAAACGATGGTTGATAAGACGCGGTTGGACGGTTTACAACGTAAGGAAACAAATGCTCAAGTACATAGTAAAATGGTAGACAGAGGGGGCGACTTGAGTGGTGGTTTCACGGGTAAGAGCAACAAGGAAATATTAAAAAATGATATTGGCCTATTGCCGCACAACCAGAATCGAAATAAGGACTTTGAAAGTGGAGATAGAGGTAAGCTGATTTGTGATAGATTGGTCATAGAAAATGGCACGGAAGGAGTGCCCACAGGAGTTAGTGAAACAGCTGTTCTTGGAACTGATAAAAAAGAGAAGTCGAATAAGCTGTCCAAAAACAGGAGTATTCCGTTTTCAAATAATGTGGACAGGAATGTTGTTGAAAGAACAACTAGGCTTTTTAATGCTTTGCCAACCCCTAGTACGTCATCTTCAAGTTTATATAGTTATGCATCGGATGCTGATTTGAAACCGTGGCAAGTTTACAGAAGAGAACGGCATAGGAAGCATCTTATACGACGCAAGATAGAATCGGCGATAGTTATACAAAGAGCGTTCAGAAGTCACATAACGAAGCAACGAAGCAACGGTGTCGAGTGTGATGAAACAGAAGGCACCCAGGATGGTATAGTGCAAGATGATGCGAAAAATGAGGAGAGGAGCGAAAGGGATGTGCAAATGATGGAAGATATTGCAGCCCTCGTCATTCAACTGCATTGGAGAAAATTCTTGAAAACGAAATTGTTGAGACAGAAGAACGTGGAGAAAAAGAATGTCGATTTGTCGGATTCAAGGTAAAACATTATCAGTTAGGCTGCGTCTACACTGTACCAGATCACTTTTTGATCCGATACAAGTGTTACGGATCAGCCGTGCATTTACACTAGATAAAGTGATCTGGTACAACTTTGTGCCTGCTATCAGGTACAGTTTTGCACCCGCTAGGAAAGAGGAATAGTTTTGTACCTGCACTGCTCCGAAACTATGCCGGTACCGTGTAAACGTGAAGGAAAAGGAACAATTTTGTATCGGATCAAAAGTGATCCGGTACAGTGTAAACGCAGTCTTAGTCTTCAGGATTGGAAGTTAAAAGATTAGCGATGGTCCTATATATTTCTTGAAAATTGATTTACAAGCACTCAGCATTAATAATTTGTTGGCACTTAATTCACTGCGCTTCCAGTCTGTAAGAATATGTGCGAACTTGAAAGAGAGGATTGTAGCTGCTGCCAAGTTAAGTTTGCTCGTTTCTTAGCATATTTTGCAAGTCGGAATTGACATTTGTATGCATTTTATAGCAACGTTGTATTTCTTCAAGGCTGCTGGCTTGTCGAGACAGAAGACGTGGCGTTTCGTTGCATCAAAAGTCTCAGGATCCGCCTCGAGAAGCTGCAAGAAAAAAATCTTCAGCGAAGCACAGAAAACGACCATCGGAGCAAGGGACATACCGATTTCAATCGGAGAGAACTGAACTTCCAAATATAAATAGTAGTACACATAGAATTGACGATATTGAAAGAAAATCTCGTGATCCGGGTGGATCGAATAACAGGAGAGGAAGTAGAATTGGACAGAAAGCACCTGCTGTTCATAAAACAAGTCGTCACTCAAGTAAGTAACAACGATTTTTTCCTTCTGAAAAAGTGCAACATTAAATGCTTGTATATGGTAGTTTTTTTCCTGTTATGCATAAAACTCCGAGAAAAGTTTTTAAAGAGATATTGCGTGGGTTTTACCTGTACATAGGTAGTTATCAGCCACTTGAAACGCTTTAAAGACTTGTTTTTAGAGACCATTGCATGGAATTTCCCATTAAGGTTTCAATGATACATGGTTTGATAGTCGATTTTTTTGGAGACCACTGCATGGGAATTTTGCATGAAGGTTGCGATGATACAGGCTTTGATATAGTCGATTTTTTTATACTTGTTCAGTCGGTGTTTTCTTCTTCGATAATTTGTTTCGTGTGAATCAGTTATTTCCTTTTGCTTCTCTGCTAGTAGATTCACTTTCAAAATGTTAACCCAGTTTTTAGAAGGAAAGTTAATTATTTCAAGTTAATTGATTAGTAAGTATTTCATCCTGATCCGTGATGTTTCGTAGAAGCTCACGCTTGTGTTTCAATTTCCTTTTCGTAGCTACTTCATCGAAAGGTGACCAAGATGGGACCACAATATCGACTTTCAAGATTCATATGCCCCAAAACTGGTCGTCGAATTTGCAAAAATTCCCGTTACGATATTAGCGTAGTTAAATGGCATCACCATCGGTAAAACTATTTTGATTTCATTTTGTTTTCATTTATACCTAGAAAATGCTCTGGCCTTTTATTTTCAACCAACCGCATTGAAAGTTCTGCTTTTGACTCAAATGCTTACGTTTCCTCATCGTGAGATAAGCTATACTTGCTCGTTTTCATGTTGCTGATTATGTTAAACTTTGGTCTTAACAACGTCCCTCTTTAAGAGATTCCAGGCTTGGTCTTCAGGCTCTTATTGCCCAGCAGGTTTTGCCTCTTTATGATAAAGTTCCAACTAATGATAAAAATTACTACAAGGTGATCTGAGAAGTTCTAAGAAGCAGCGAACTTTACGCTATTGGCTGCACGTGGAGACTCTGCCTCGTTTTGGCTCTTCATCAAGGCAACAGATTTTGTCGGATAGGAAGCCTGTCTCATAAGCTCAAGTGATGTTACTATCACAAAAATTGCAAGAGAAAGAAGCTTGAATTTGAAGGAATACTGAAGGCTAAAAGGTTAAGAGAACGTCTATTTTTAGGTTTCTTGGAGACCATGGCAAATTTACTTGAATTGAAGACCTTTCGTGGCGCTCTTTTTGGTCTCAATGCCTAATCGCGGATTCCAGTGACAAAGGACTGCATAAAAACATCAGTGATCACGCAAAAATTTTTATTCAACTGCAAAATATTGATTCAACTATCATTAAGAATTAAGTAGTAGCAAGAAGAAAGCTAGCAACATCAACAACTAGATTTTGTTCGCAAGTGCGTCTAGTTATACCAAGTGATAAGGATAAATAATGATCAATGATGCATTATGAGAATAAATATACCATGCAAAAGTGCCAATAAACATATCTCGGAATTTGATAAAAATGTGAATGTTGATGCTCCCCTATAGATAATTATTTTAGGTGCAAATGGAACTTTTCAGAAGTACCATATCCTTCTAGTTTAAACACTAGCATTACAGAGATTTTGTTTGCCCCTTTTCTGATATGATGAGACGAAAAATTGCCTTTAAAATACAAGCAATAATGTTTTGCCTTAGCGTCTCTATATCATATTGCGCAGTCTTTCGTTCTTTCCACCCTACATCTTTAACTTGCCTGTCACTACATTTTGCCCCAACCCCCACTGGCTGATCTCACCTTATGACCCTATAACAGCCGTTTGTACGCAGAAAATATGAAGCATGTATAAATTAGAGGCTTTTTACTTTTCTTTGGTTTTTAGGTAAAAGATAAACCGAAGTTCATAGGTGAGGACGGTCGTTCCAATTTTCCGCAATTTGAAGAAGGCCTGCATCATTCTCAGAAGAAAAGCTTTGCAGATGCTTTTAAATCGAAAAAATTTCCCTAAAGTTACAGATATCCTCACTTTTAATTTTCTCCCCAAAATTCAGCCAACTTAAGTTTCTCGTTATACCATTGTAACCATTCAACCAACTTGTCAAGTCCCCAGCCCGTCAAACATGAACATACATCTACGTAGTCTCTTAATACAAATCGACCGTCTTTTTCAGGTGGGACCTCTTCCATAATGGCAGCTTCTCATATTCGGACACAGAAATGCCAAATATCTTGTTGAAATCTTCAGGCGAAAGGTAGAACTGCAAAATGAACAATGAATTTTAATAATCTGCAAGTTTAGTATAGTTATGCCGGTCTCGGACTTCAGGAAATGGCGGAAATTCTTACAGAAGATTTCCCGTCGTGTTTGAGAACCTATTGTCAAGACCATCAATGCACCATTCTCTTTACTTGCCTTGACGTGCGAGAAGAAAAAGCAAAAGAAGCAGTTGCAGCTAGCAGAATCCCCCCTGTCCCTGAGAAATCAGAGAGGCACGTCATGCTGAATTTGCTTAATGCGAGGGAGCCAACACCTCAAAATAGAACCTTGTTATAATATGAAGATTCGCTGCTTTCAGAAGCTGTAGCTAAATCGATTAGGCACTTGCGTTCAGTGAACATGAATAATGCATTCAGCCTTCGTGTGCGAGTTTTAAACATGCTTGCTCAGACACTGCTACGTGAACATAGAATGCAGTAGGTATATTGCCCTAGTGGAATAGAAGGTTCTGCGGTTGTCTAGGCTTCGAAGCTTGCACCGTTTGGCGAAGAAATCAGTGGGAACCATTTCCAAAATGCCACTTTCCATGATAGAACTCAGAATTCTGCCTGCGTTTCAATCAGACAGAAATTACTTTGCTCTTTTCCAGTGGTTAATTTGACTGGTTTAGCCAATCTATGACTGAAAACCGTCAGTGCCTTGTCGGTCTTTCTTGACACGGAAAGAACAATCCATGTTCTACAAACGAACAAGCGAATTAGCTATAACTAAGGTTGGGTACCCCTAAGGCGTATGGAAAATGTACAGTGTATAGCTTGGGATGAAATACTTCATCAGCAGCCTCCTGTGATTGAAACGAAGCTGCTTTTAGCGAATAAATGTAGTCTTCTAACAGATTTGATGATGTATGCGATTTGTATTGAATTCACTTTTTAAGAACTCTCTGTGTATAGAGCGAATTACTGTCGTCATTGTGAGCAAGTTGTCGTATTCGATGGCTCAGTCCTGCCCGTTCAGACCTCCTTTTGCATGCCATCAGTAATGTGCAATGGCGTCTTGTCGCGATGCAAACTGAAAAGCAGCACCAAAAGCGACAACCTTAGGGTGTAGTAAGAATTAACTTTACCTCTTTTTGTGTGGGATCAACGCCAGGTGGCAACTCATCAACTCCCACTTTGAGTTCCTCATAAGTGTGCTTTTTATCAAATGAGAAGTTGCGCAGCTCCTGGAAAGATATTATCGATTTAGAATTGGATTATAGGACCCTAATGATAACAGCATGCTCTTGACATGCTGCTAGGTTATTCCTGTATACAAAATTCTTATATTAGTATTATAAAAGCAAAGGAATATTTTTTTTGTTTTTTAAGAGGATAAAGTCACACATGTAATGGATCTGCTCATTATACAATATTATTGTCATTAATGCTATTACTGTAATATGATACTAAAGGAAATATCACAATATTTTTCTATCATATATGGTATAATACAAGGTAGTATGATAAAATACATGATACAACACAGCTTTAAATACAATACAATAAGATATCGCATCTTCCAATACATTTTATAACGTATTGAGATATATCATACAATTCAATATAATAAATATCATATTAAATGATGTAACATATATGATATGTGATATGATATTACATGGTATGTGATACATTATATGATATTTACATAGCATGATATATGATACTCATGGTATCAAGTGGCTTGATATACGATGCATAATATGATATTACATAGTTATATATATTATACATAATATGATATTACATGGTATGCCATACATTATGTGATAGCATATATGATATGTATATGATATTAGATGGCTAGATGCATCTTATGATACTACATGGTGTTATCTATGATACTCATATGGTATCAAATGGCTTAATATATGACACAAGATGTGATATCACATGTTATATGATAGGATATATGATATGATAATACATGGTATGTGATACAGGATATGATATTACATGGTATGATTTATGATGCTCACATAATATTGCATGGTATTATCTACGATGATATTACATGTTGTGATATACGATGCATACTATGATATTACATGGTATGATCTATGATGCTCATATGATATTACATGGCATGATGTACAGTGCATAGTATGATATTACATGTTATGACATCGGCTATATGATACATTATATGATATTACATGGTATGATTTATGATGCTCACATAATATTGCATGGTATTATCTACGATGATATTACATGTTGTGATATACAATGCATACTATGATATTACATGGTATGATCTATGATGCTCATATGATATTACATGGCATGATGTACAGTGCATAGTATGATATTACATGTTATGACATCTGATATATGATACATGATATGATATTACATGGTCTCATCTATGATGCTCATATGATATCAAGTGGCTTGATCTATGATATGATATGATATTACGTGATATGATAGATGGTGTGGTATGATATGATGAGACGCATTTTAGTTCAAACGACGCTTCAATTCCCGTAGTATCAGATATTGTATCAAAAATCACAGAACCTCTTCAACCAACGAAATGCCTTCGTTTTGAGCTTCCAAACCCTTCTTCATTTGTTCATAATTCTTGCTTTTGTCGGCCTGTAAAACCCACAAAAATATTTTATTGTTATTTAAGGCATCATCCAAGGTCGAAATTATCGAACAAATGACAAGATAAATTATGGAAAGCTGAATAATTCAAAAAGCTAGAAATTAGTTCATGCTACTTTGCTTATGCGTTGCCAGCATATGCAAAGAAGAAAAATAGTCCAGAGCCCATGAAAATTCCCTGCAAATCATGCATTTCGTGAAGAAAAATTTTCATCCTTCTTCCTTGTCTCATAAAACTATGTGTGCTTGCATCTATTGGTCATTAGTATTTAAAGGAAAAAAGCAATTGAAAAGAAAGACTGTAGCACTGTAACGCAGAGCTGAACACATCAGCATGGAGGCGCCATATCAATTATGTATTACTGTTATAATTATAATCACTATTATAGTTGCTTGAATTTCTGTCAGAAATAAAATGGTGATAGACTTTCTCATGAATTAAAAAACTGAGAAAATTCATCCTCCATCTATTCAATGCCTAGACTATTGATTGTACATAAAATGAATAAATATCGTATCTGTTAAGTTATCTATTTGTTGGGCAAATAATTTTTTTTAAGTACTTATTCATTCATTTATTCATTAACTTGCTCATTCTTTGCGTTAGTAATTTTTTCATTCGTTCCTGTACTGATCTTCTGATTTTTTCAGCATTTATTTGATCAGTCAACCATCAATCAGCTATTTGATTTATCAATACTATTATTGATATCACCCTTATTGATAATTTTATCTGCTATTGTGTCATTTATAGTTGATATGTGTTGAAAAATTGAAAATAAAGATACCAACCAGAACAAAAAAATATTAATGGAAAAATGTGAAATGTGAAAAATGAAGACGTGATATCTTTCAGCAAAGAATCTTAGCAAAATGAATATGAAGATTTCGTCGAAACCATTTATATGAAGATTATAACAAGTAAAGATTTTCCTCAACAAAAAACTAACCTGGAATTTATCATTATCCCAGAAATCGAAGTAGCCCGTGAAAAGTGTCGGCTCGTGTCCTTGCTTTATCACAAGCATATCTGTTTCATTCACTTTTCGTCCGCTCGGATCCGTCTGCACGTATTCCTGTCATACAAATACAGCATCAGAAATTCGTCATGGCATAGCAAACGCAACATGGCAGGAACATTTTCTAATGAATCAAATGTGGATTCATTTCTGAAAACTGATAACAAACGATCTGTACGTTGACTTCTTGCCATCGTATTGCAAAACCACTATGGAATGTACTACCTCCTTGCTTTCCTGAATCCTACAACTTGTCATCTTTCAAATCCAAGATCAATAAACTTGATCTGATCTCTCTCTGCTCTTAGCCTTTCGCTTTCTTCTTTCTTAATTTTGTTGAGGCTTTGTATAGGCCACCTAGCTTTCTTCCAAATGCCATGTGTTCTCATCCGGATGAAGTTCATATTGCAGGAAAGGGTAACAATACTATCAAATATATACAGCTTCTTAGAGCCCTAAAACCTACATTCGAATGCTAGGCATAGAGCAGAAATGTGATGCAAACTTCAAAAGTGAAATCTCAATCTTGCTATGTGCTGATGCAAAGCAAATTCATAGCAAGCAAAGGCAGTGTAAACAATGGATTACGAAGGTACCTTTGCGAATGTAAAAGCATCTTTCCTCTCTTTCTGATTCGAATCTTTTCCAACCCAAACAAGAACTTGATCATAGGTGTCGAGTATCATGATGTCATCTGTTTCTAGGTCATCTTGAGTAAAGTTGTGAATCTCTTCCACGTGAAATCGTCCCGTCGCGTTGGAGCAATGGAATAGTCGTGGTGGAAAGTCGGGCTCTTCGTACTTGAAGAGAAAAGAAGAACAAACAACCAGATGAAATCATAACCCACCATTGCCCTGCTGGCAGCTCTCAGACTCGGCTACAATCATCTCTTGATAATAACCCGCGGCTTATACTATTTCCTGTAGTATATTTTTCGGCCTATTTTCGAGGGATTACGATATGTCACGTCGATACTGTTATAGTCTTTTTAGAAACTGATCCCTTCTAGCACCCTTTCCCAATTAGCTTTCCCGGTTTTAATAAATCTTGGTATTATAAATCAAAAGCTTTGAGCACTATTGATATTTTGTGGCTAAATTATTTCAATTGCATTCACTGTCAGTATTATTGTCTAGTGGAAAATTCAGCTCTTTACACGATCAGCATTTATTGGTAAAAACAACAATGCCAGTCAAATATTTTCGGGATGGCATTCTAACGCGAGATTCAGATCAAAATTAGTCTCCATGTGAAGCAATAATCATTAACATGAAAAGAACGCGAGATGGAAACACTAAAAAATTAAGAAAGGAAGAGTAGATAGATTCTGTTTCTATACAACACCTTGATTTGTGGTTTTTTCGGTCTACCTTGGGAAGGTGTTTTGAACAAGAGTGAAAACATCGAAAATGCTTTGATAATGGCAATGAAATGAAAATAGCGAGCAGATGATCCCAGCAATGCTTTCCATAAGGTTGAGAAGCCTAGTGGGTATGTAGCAGAGAGAATCAGGACCAATCATTTTGGATGGCGAATATGTGGTTGGAATGGATACAGCAGAAAGAAAAACTGAATTGTGCTGATCAAGCCTAGGAGGTTGAGTAGAGCAAAGGAAGAATTGACATAATGTGATTTACCATGAGGCGTCCTCCCGTCGCATATGCAGCTTTGCCACCGAGGATATCCCAGAAATCATTCGACTCTTTTCCCTCCATGACTATGACAAAATCATCTTTGAATTTCGGGGCTAGAATTCCAGCAATCTCCTTCGCTAATTCGCGCTCATCACCACTGCATGCTTTGCCGTACCAAAGAAATCCATGCTTTGATGTACACAAGACGAAAACGTCATTGGAATTCAAGGACGCGGCTGCTGGATCCACCTGTTCAAAAGGAAGCAAGATTCTTCAATACGATGCCAATAAAAGTGTCTTTTTTCCAATGACAAATAAATCTAAGTGACAATAAGAATAATAATTATTATAACAATTATTAATTTTAAAACTTAACTTTGATTAAACAAATATTCTCGTATGGTTTAAATTGATGGAATATGAAAATTAACCATTTCTTACAAAAATAGTAAGCCTATAGCCTTACTTTTTGGCAAAAATTACTCGATTTTTGGCAAATATTTTCGTGTGGTTGGAATTGAAGGCTAATGATAAGTAACCATTTTTCCCCAAAATAGTAAGCCTATGGCCTTACTTTTTGGCTAGAATGGCTCGATTTTGGCAAAAATTCTCGTCCAGTTTGAATTGAAGGCTGATGTTAAGTGATGATTTTTGGCAAAAATAGTAAGCCTATAGCCTTACTTTTTGGCGAAAACTGCTCGATTTTTCGCAAATATTTTCGTCTGGTTTGAATTGAGGGCTGATGATTAGTGACCATTTTACCCCAAAATAGTAAGCCTATCGCCTTACTTTTTGGCGAAAATCGCTTGATTTTTGGCAAATATTATCGTGTGGCTTGAATTGAAGGATGATGTTAAGTGGTGATTTTTCACAAAAATGGTAAGCCTATAGCTTTACTTTTTGGCTAGAATGGCTCGATTTTGGCAAAAATTCTCCTCTAGTTTGAATTGAAGGATGATGTTAAGTGATGATTTTTGGCAAAAATAGTAGGCCTATAGCCTTACTTTTTGGCTAGAATGGCTCAATTTTTGGCAAATACTCTCGTGTGGTTTGAATTGAAGCCTGATGTTAAGTGATGATTTTTGGCAAAAATAGTAAGCCTATTGCCTTACTTTTTGGCTAGAATGGCTCAATTTTTCGCAAATACTTTCGTCTGGTTTGAATTGAAGGATGATGTTAAGTGATGATTTTTCACGAAAATAGTAAGCCTATAGCCTTACTATTTGGCGAAAATTGCTCAATTTTTGGCAAATATTCTCGTGTGGTTTGAATTGAAGCCTGATGTTAAGTGATGATTTTTGGCAAAAATTGTAAGCCTATAGCCTTACTTTTTGGCGAAAATTGCTCAATTTTTCGCAAATATTCTCGTCTGGTTTGAATTGAAGCCTGATGTTAAGTGATGATTTTTGGCAAAAATAGTAAGCCTATAGCCTTACTTTTTGGCAAAAATTGCTCAATTTTTCGCAAATATTTTCGTCTGGTTTGAATTGAGGGATGATGTTAAGTGATGATTTTTGGCAAAAATAGTAAGCCTATAGCCTTACTTTTTGGCTAGAATGGCTCAATTTTTTAAAATGATTCTCATGTGGTTTGAATTGAAGGATGATGATAAGGGATCATTTTTCACGAAAATAGTAAGCCTATTGCCTTACTTTTTGGCGAAAATTGCTCAATTTTTGGCAAATATTTTCGTCTGGTTTGAATTGAGGGCTGATGATTAGTGACCATTTTACCCCTAAAATCGTAGGCCTATAGACTTACTTTTTGGCGAAAATCGCTCGATTTTTGGCAAAAATTCTAGTTTGGTTTGAATTGAAGGATGATGATAAGGGATCATTTTACCCCCAAAATCGTAAGCCTATAGCCTTACGTTTTGATGAAAATTGCTCAATTTTTGGCAAAAATTCTCCTCTAGTTTGAATTGAAGGATGATGTTAAGTGATGATTTTTGGCAAAAAAAGTAAGCCTATAGCCTTACGTTTTGATGAAAATTGCTCAATTTTTGGCAAAAATTCACGCCTGGTTTGAATTGAAGCCTGATGTTAAGTGATGATTTTTGGCAAAAATAGTAAGCCTATAGCCTTACTTTTTGGCTAGAATGGCTCAGTTTTTCGCAAATACTTTCGTCTGGTTTGTTTGAAGCCTGATGTTAATTGATGATTTTTGGCAAAAATAGTAAGCCTATAGCCTTACTTTTTGGCGAAAATTGCTCAATTTTTGGCAAATATTCTCGTCTGGTTTGTATTGAAGCCTGATGTTGAGTGATGATTTTTGGCAAAAATAGTAAGCCTATAGTATTACTTTTTGGCAAAAATTGCTCAATTTTTCGCAAATATTTTCGTCTGGTTTGAATTGAAGGATGATGTTAAGTGATGATTTTTGGCAAAAAATAGTCAGCCTATAGCCTTACCTTTTGGCGTAAATTGCTCAATTTTTGGCAAAAATTCTCGTCTGGTTTGAATTGAAGGATGATGTTAAGTGATGATTTTTGGCAAAAAAAGTAAGCCTATAGCCTTACTTTTTGGTGGAAGTTGCTCAATTTTTGGCAAATACTCTCGTGTGGTTTGAATTGAAGCCTGATGTTAAGTGATGATTTTTGGCAAAAATAGTAAGCCTATAGCCTTACTTTTTGGCAAAAATTGCTCAATTTTTGGCAAATATTTTCGTCTGGTTTGAAATGAAGCCTGATGTTAAGTGATGATTTTTCACAAAAATAGTAAGCCTATAGCCTTACTTTTTGGCGGAAGTTGCTCAACTTTTGGCAAATATTCTCGTGTGGTTTGAATTGAAGCCTGATGTTAAGTGATGATTTTTGGCAAAAGTAGTAAGCCTATAGCCTTACTTTTTGGCGAAAATTGCTCAATTTTTGGCAAAAATTCTCCTCTAGTTTGAATTGAAGGATGATGTTAAGTGATGATTTTTGGCAAAAAAAGTAAGCCTATAGCCTTACGTTTTGATGAAAATTGCTCAATTTTTGGCAAAAATTCACGCCTGGTTTGAATTGAAGCCTGATGTTAAGTGATGATTTTTGGCAAAAATAGTAAGCCTATAGCCTTACTTTTTGGCTAGAATGGCTCAGTTTTTCGCAAATACTTTCGTCTGGTTTGTTTGAAGCCTGATGTTAATTGATGATTTTTGGCAAAAATAGTAAGCCTATAGCCTTACTTTTTGGCGAAAATTGCTCAATTTTTGGCAAATATTCTCGTCTGGTTTGAATTGAAGCCTGATGTTGAGTGATGATTTTTGGCAAAAATAGTAAGCCTATAGCCTTACTTTTTGGCAAAAATTGCTCAATTTTTCGCAAATATTTTCGTCTGGTTTGAATTGAAGGATGATGTTAAGTGATGATTTTTGGCAAAAAATAGTCAGCCTATAGCCTTACTTTTTGGCGTAAATTGCTCAATTTTTGGCAAAAATTCTCGTCTTGTTTGAATTGAAGGATGATGTTAAGTGATGATTTTTGGCAAAAAAAGTAAGCCTATAGCCTTACTTTCTGGTGGAAGTTGCTCAATTTTTGGCAAATCCTCTCGTGTGGTTTGAATTGAAGGATGATGTTAAGTGATGATTTTTGGCAAAAATAGTAAGCCTATAGCCTTACTTTTTGGCGAAAATCGCTCGATTTTTGGCAAAAATTCTGGTTTGGTTTGAATTGAAGGATGATGATAAGGGATCATTTTACCCCCAAAATCGTAAGCCTATAGCCTTACTTTTTGGCAAAAATTGCTCAATTTTTCGCAAAAATTCTCGTCTGGTTTGAATTGAAGGATGATGTTAACTGATGATTTTTGGCAAAAATAGTAAGCCTATAGCCTTACTTTTTGGCTAGAATTGTTCGATTTTTGAAAATGATTCTCATGTGGTATGAATTGAAGCCTGATGTTAAGTGATGATTTTTGGTGAAAATAGTAAGCCTATAGCCTTACTTTTTGGCAAAAATTGCTCAATTTTTCGCAAATATTTTCGTCTGGTTTGAATTGAAGGATGATGTTAAGTGATGATTTTTGGCAAAAATAGTAAGCCTATAGCCTTACTTTTTGGCAAAAATTGCTCAATTTTTCGCAAATATTTTCTTCTGGTTTGAATTGAAGGATGATGTTAAGTGATGATTTTTGGCAAAAATAGTAAGCCTATAGCCTTACTTTTTGGCGAAAATCGCTCGATTTTTGGCAAAAATTCTGGTTTGGTTTGAATTGAAGGATGATGATAAGGGATCATTTTACCCCCAAAATCGTAAGCCTATAGCCTTACTTTTTGGCAAAAATTGCTCAATTTTTCGCAAAAATTCTCGTCTGGTTTGAATTGAAGGATGATGTTAACTGATGATTTTTGGCAAAAATAGTAAGCCTATAGCCTTACTTTTTGGCTAGAATTGTTCGATTTTTGAAAATGATTCTCATGTGGTATGAATTGAAGCCTGATGTTAAGTGATGATTTTTGGTGAAAATAGTAAGCCTATAGCCTTACTTTTTGGCAAAAATTGCTCAATTTTTCGCAAATATTTTCGTCTGGTTTGAATTGAAGGATGATGTTAAGTGATGATTTTTGGCAAAAATAGTAAGCCTATAGCCTTACTTTTTGGCTAGAATTGTTCGATTTTTGAAAATGATTCTCATGTGGTATGAATTGAAGCCTGATGTTAAGTGATGATTTTTGGTGAAAATAGTAAGCCTATCGCCTTACTTTTTGGCAAAAATTGCTCAATTTTTCGCAAATATTTTCGTCTGGTTTGAATTGAAGGATGATGTTAACTGATGATTTTTGGCAAAAATAGTAAGCCTATAGCCTTACTTTTTGGCTAGAATTGTTCGATTTTTGAAAATGATTCTCATGTGGTATGAATTGAAGCCTGATGTTAAGTGATGATTTTTGGTGAAAATAGTAAGCCTATCGCCTTACTTTTTGGCAAAAATTGCTCAATTTTTCGCAAATATTTTCGTCTGGTTTGAATTGAAGGATGATGTTAAGTGATGATTTTTGGCAAAAATAGTAAGCCTATAGCCTTACTTTTTGGCAAAGATTGCTCAATTTTTCGCAAATATATTCGTCTGGTTTGAATTGAAGGATGATGTTAAGTGATGATTTTTGGCAAAAATAGTAAGCCTATAGCCTTACTTTTTGGTGAAAATCGCTCGATTTTTGGCAAAAATTCTGGTTTGGTTTGAATTGAAGGATGATGATAAGGGATCATTTTACCCCCAAAATCGTAAGCCTATAGCCTTACTTTTTGGCAAAAATTGCTCAATTTTTCGCAAAAATTCTCGTCTGGTTTGAATTGAAGGATGATGTTAACTGATGATTTTTGGCAAAAATAGTAAGCCTATAGCCTTACTTTTTGGCTAGAATTGTTCGATTTTTGAAAATGATTCTCATGTGGTATGAATTGAAGCCTGATGTTAAGTGATGATTTTTGGTGAAAATAGTAAGCCTATCGCCTTACTTTTTGGCAAAAATTGCTCAATTTTTCGCAAATATTTTCGTCTGGTTTGAATTGAAGGATGATGTTAAGTGATGATTTTTGGCAAAAATAGTAAGCCTATAGCCTTACTTTTTGGCAAAGATTGCTCAATTTTTCGCAAATATATTCGTCTGGTTTGAATTGAAGGATGATGTTAAGTGATGATTTTTGGCAAAAATAGTAAGCCTATAGCCTTACTTTTTGGTGAAAATCGCTCGATTTTTGGCAAAAATTCTGGTTTGGTTTGAATTGAAGGATGATGATAAGGGATCATTTTACCCCCAAAATCGTAAGCCTATAGCCTTACTTTTTGGCAAAAATTGCTCAATTTTTCGCAAATATTTTCGTCTGGTTTGAATTGAAGGATGATGTTAAGTGATGATTTTTGGCAAAAAAAGTAAGCCTATAGCCTTACGTTTTGATGAAAATTGCTCAATTTTTGGCAAAAATTCACGCCTGGTTTGAATTGAAGCCTGATGTTAAGTGATGATTTTTGGCAAAAATAGTAAGCCTATAGCCTTACTTTTTGGCGAAAATCGCTCGATTTTTGGCAAAAATTCTGGTTTGGTTTGAATTGAAGGATGATGATAAGGGATCATTTTACCCCCAAAATTGTAAGCCTATAGCCTTACTTTTTGGCAAAAATTGCTCAATTTTTCGCAAATATTTTCGTCTGGTTTGAATTGAAGGATGATGTTAAGTGATGATTTTTGGCAAAAATAGTAAGCCTATCGCCTTACTTTTTGGCTAGAATGGCTCGATTTAGGCAAAAATTATCGTCCAGTTTGAATTGAAGGCTGATGTTAAGTGATGATTTTTGGCAAAAATAGTAAGCCTATAGCCTTACTTTTTGGCTAGAATTGTTCGATTTTTGAAAATGATTCTCATGTGGTTTGAATTGAAGCCTGATGTTAAGTGATGATTTTTCATAAAAATGGTAAGCCTATAGCCTTACTTTTTGGTAAAAATCGCTCGATTTTTGGCAAAAATTCTCGTCTGGTTTGAATTGAAGCCTGATGTTAAGTGATGATTTCTGGCAAAAATAGTAATCCTATAGCCTTACTTTTTGGCTAGAATTGTTCGATTTTTGCAAATATTCTCATGTGGTTTGAATTGAAGGATGATGATAAGTGATGATTTTTCACGAAAATAGTAAGCCTATTGCCTTACTTTTTGGCGAAAATTGCTCAATTTTTCGCAAATATTCTCGTCTGGTTTGAATTGAAGGAGGATGAGAATTAACCATTTTTCATAAAAATGGTAAGCCTATAGCCTTACTTTGTGGCAAAAATCGCTCGATTTTTGGCAAAAATTCTCGTCTGGTTTGAATTGAAGGATGATGTTAACTGATGATTTTTGGCAAAAATAGTAAGCCTATAGCCTTACTTTTTGGCTAGAATTGTTCGATTTTTGAAAATGGTTCTCATGTGGTTTGAGTTGAAGGATGATGATAAGGGATCATTTTTCACGAAAAATTTAAGACTATAGACTTACTTTTTGGCGAAAATTGCTCAATTTTTGGCAAAAATTCTCGTCTGGTTTGAATTGAAGGATGATGTTAACTGATGATTTTTGGCAAAAATAGTAAGCCTATAGCCTTACTTTTTGGCTAGAATTGTTCGATTTTTGAAAATGGTTCTCGTGTGGTTTGAATTGAAGGAGGATGATAAGGGATCATTTTTCACGAAAATAGTAAGCCTATAGCCTTACTTTTTGGCGAAAATTGCTCAATTTTTGGCAAAAATTCTCGTCTGGTTTGAATTGAAGGAGGATGAGAATTAACCATTTTTCATAGAAATGGTAAGCCTATAGCCTTATTTTTTGGCAAAAATTGCTTAATTTTTGGCAAAAATTCTCGTCTGGTTTGAATTGAAGCCTGATGTTAAGTGATGATTTTTGGCAAAAATAGCAAGCCTATAGCCTTACTTTTTGGCGAAAATTGCTCAATTTTTGGCAAATATTTTCGTCTAATTTAAATTGAGGGCTGATGATAAGTGACCATTTTTCAGAAAAATGGTAAGCCTATAGCCTTACGTTTTGATGAAAATTGCTCGCTTTTATGCAAAAATTCTCGTCCGGTTTGAATTGAAGGCTGATGTTAAGTGATGATTTTTGGCAAAAATAGTAAGCCTATAGCCTTAGTTTTCGAGATCTACGGAGCCAGAACGAATTTAGACATATATATATAATTGTCTTTTCAACTGATCAGGCAATTTGAAACCATTACCTGCGAACCAATTACCGTTGAAAATTTAAGCATATATGGGATAATTCTTTTCCGTTAATATGGATGATAAAACTTTCATTAACATTTACTGTTACCGAAATGCATACCTCAGCCATTGCAAAAAAGACAGCATCAACATACCTCTACTGCTTTACGACTAACTGCACTTTTGCATTTGATTTGGAACAACTTTGCCGCAGAACTTCGATCGATTTCAGCTGCTGCTCCTCGGAACCCACTAGCCTTGCCGCCCTGCAAATCAGATTATTTGAAGGTATTGAAACAGCAATATTAAACAACTCAACTTACTTAATACGTTGCAAAGGCGTAAGCTACAGGAATACGAAATCAATCTATACTCTCCACACATTTTTTATACTTTAATCCTAGTCCTGCTGTTATAGTGTATGCAATAATTGACAGAACAGGGGTAAACATCTATCGAAACTCTTTCATTGCCGTGCAAAACAAAACTTTGTATTTCAGGAGCATTAACACTTTCATTTAAGACTCATTTTTGCTTCATACTTGATTTTGCATGAAAAATAAAAACGTTAGACCCATGTTTCAGAGACAAATGTTAAATGTATACTTTGTCTTAATTTCATAATTAACTTCATGACTTCAGGCAGCAGTCATGGCTTTGTTGCCAAGTATGGATTGGATACATTACCTGGTAGATCACCATTTTCCCTTTGAAAATTCTCATAAAATGCTCCGTTTCTTTGCCTTGCACAACTCTTACCTTAGAAGCAAAATCAATCATTTTCAATGCGGACATATGTGTCATTGATACATTTTTGTCTATCTAAGAAGACTGGTACCAATGTTTGTGAACACAAATCAATGGCTTGCTTCCTACGCTGCACTTTCAGCAGACCGACATACCAAGCAAAGTCAGAAATTCTCAGAGAGATACTTGTTACAACGCAAAATTGAGGAAAATAGTATTCTACAAGGCTAAAAGCTACTAACTCGAATTTTTCCCTGTCTAGTCGTACCATTAATTTTTCGCTTCGTTGATATCTTTCAGTTATAACTCATTGCTTATAGAACTTAAGCTAGCAGAAAATTTTCAGCGATTCTAATAATGGTCTGGCTCTACTCCTAAAAGCCTTTACTGAAGTTTCAAAAGAGGCAATGTGCGTAATACGTACCTCAAAACAGCAAAAATTTAAAAATGTCCACAAAAATGCGAATAAGATAGGCGTACCTGGACGGCAGCACCACCAAGTTTATCGTCGATATTTACAGCATGGAGTGCCGCGGCCCCTTGCTCGTCTTGGGAGCTTGAGTGTCCCTGGAGAAAATATGATGATCATGATAATAGTACAAATCTTTCTTCAGATATAAAATTTCAACACATACTGCTGTTATCAGCGCATCTCATGACAAATCTATCTGACGTTGTTAGTTTGCCATCATAATCATCAACTTATGTCCTATGATATTCTGTACATTAATGTATAATACATGATATATATTAATGTGCTAGTATCACTTTATAAAAAGAGGGTAGGGACAGTCGTACTTGCACATGTTGCTAAAAATCCCATCTAGTTACGAGTGTAGGAGAAAATATTTGACGGGGAGGCATTAAATCAGCTGACAAAATGATGCAGTAGTTGGTGCTAAGAATCTTTGAGGAAAATGACGGTTCATTTTCTTCATTCACGGCTGCAAATGCGAGAATAAATGCAATTTATTAGATCAATTTATATGAACAACTTACCAGCCAATAATAAACAACATACTGCTCTTTCCTATCTTTCTTGTATGTATACAAAATTACGTAGCTATCACCGCCAAAGAAAATTCCAAATTTGCTTGCTTCTTGCGTCACCAACTCGAAATCCTCGATTCTCCAAACTTCAACGACCCCCGTCCCATCGTCAAACAATTTCGCCTCCTCGCGTTTCATTTTCTGGTGCATTTTCTGTGCATCGAACTTTCTCTCCTCCACAGAAGCAATGCCGTGACCGACGTTAAACGTCTTATTCATGCCAGTCATCACAGAACGAGGCCAGTCAGTGAACAAAGCTTTGAAAACAGGAGGCTCTGACTTCTCAGTTACCCTGGTAACAGGAGTCCAGTCTGGATAGCCATTGGTTCGCAGGAAGTTCTAGATTTTGTGAAAAAGTAAGAGCCATGGTTGATAATGAGAGCAAAGGCGATAAAGTAAAATCACTTTGGCATAAATTGAAATACCAGGCTCTTAAGGCCACTCAAGTGCATCATAAACATGCATGCTTGTAGTCTGGAAGCAATATATCTTAAAAGCGGGGATCATTCGCAGATTACGTAGTGGCGAAGCAGAATGCACATCAATATGTTTTGATCAAATCGTTCTTATTAATCAAAGCAGGTACTTCTCCCTTCTTCACACCTACTTGATTACAGCTCCAAGTAATGATAGAGAAATGCATTCGAAACAGATTCACAAAAATTGAAGGTGTGTAGCACTAAAGCAGTAGAGCCTGCAACACAAGAAAAAGTGAAGCATAAGTTGACATACCACAGCAATTTTCATTGAATTCAGCTTCTCTTCTTTGTCTGCTTTTTTTCCAATCCAGACGTAAACATGCAAACCACCATGATCAAGAATGAAGGCATCCTTAGAAATAAAAAAACAGGCCTTTAGTCATCATAACAAATAAACAAGCAAGAGAATGAGAGCTGAGAATTTTGCCGAAACAGTATAAAATGAAGTGAAAATAGGAAGAGTCAAGGACCAATAAACGAGATGAAATGCACAAAGATGTAAAATGGCGAGGAGATTTGCTGGTCAACTTTTCAAGATGTTTTATAACAAAAATGGGACCTTACATTGCTGTCAAGAAGCCTGTGGCTCAGTGCACCAGTGCCAACTTGCTCCACTTTGATTTGGCCACTTTCATTCGAGACTCTGGAAGCAAAAAATTGAATCATGGATTCCTAATATCGAAGGAAAACACATTTCACACAATAATTCTTAATGAGCCTTTGTCGTTTCACTTCATTTTCAATTCATAATTTACTCAAAGATGCAGGTTCGACAGTGTCAACCTCAAGTTGGCAGATGTAGACCTGAAAATTGAAGTGTGAGTGAAAAATAACAGCACAATTGACAAAAATAGATGATTCCTGGTTGCGGCACTGCACAGAGATCACGCACGTGCATGACACCTTCTGAAAACTTCATATTCAGAGATTCTTATTAACATTAACATAAACTCTTATTCATCAAATAGATTCTCTATTTGACGTTAAGGGAGACAGATGAATTTTAGCAATACGTGTCTGTCTAGCTGTACTGCAGTCAGGGAACGAGGGAGTGATGTGTAACTTCCAGTGGGACGGCCTAAGCTCAGCATGCTACTGTCGGTGCCGATATGTTTAGCCTAGCCGTTATGTTTAAAACAATGATTCTTGTCTGTAGTAATTCAAATAGTAAGAGGAAATTATGTTATCAACAATGGCCCTGTTCAGCCTATGAAAGAGTATGAAATAACAGTTAGCCTAATACGATGTAAAATTGTTTGAGAGTTAAAAGGAATTTTACAGGAAATTTGTTTCGATTATAGCAGTCTTATGTATTATAGCTTTCAAAAATTTTGGCAAAGGAATGAGTCTCCAATTGAATTCGATTATAGCAACGAGGCTCCTGAAAAGGAAGGGCTTCAGTTCGTCCATTTCTGATCCTGTTCCATTTCAGTAAGTTTATCTTCACCTCAGATATATGTATATTGTAGTGGGGATTGTTATCAAAATAGCAAATGAAATGTCCATATGGATTTCGTAATTTAGCACACCTGCACAGGGAAACCTTGGATTGAAGAGCACGTTCCACCTTTTCATCGGATCCACCTTCACTTGCTGGTTTGATTCCAGAAGCAGCAGTTCCGAGATCGGTGAAAAATTTATTCATCGGGTGATCCTTTCCAGCTTTGGTGAACTTCAATGTTGGATCATCCTCTGAAGAAAGATGAGCAAACATTACTAGCTGATCTTAAGGTCATCTCTAGCTGACTGAATTCCTTACTCTAGACTACTTTTGATGTCCTACCTACTCAAGGTGGAGTGGTCGAGATTTCTCATTATTATTGATACCAAACTACCTTTAAAGATGGAGCGATTTGAGGCTAAAGGTTTGAAAGCAGAGCTATTCAGTATTTTTATACCTTTTCTACACCCGGTAAAACTGAAGCTTCTAGCATAAAGATAATAAACTTCATCAGTTGTTACAGGGGGCTTCTATCATCGATGAATGGTAAATGAAAGGACATTTGGGAAAATATTTTAGATCAAGCTGTGCGTACTTCAAAGACCATAGAATCATTCATGCATTTTCTTTGCATAAGCGGGAGCAGCCTCCCGTAACAACAGATGAAGTCGCTTCAAAAATCAAATAATCAAAGTCCATGAATAAAACATTCCAATCACAATCTTAGCCTTGCCAAAAAAACCTCTTGTCCAAAATTTCAGAGTTACACAACGTGAATGTTAAAAGAAAGCTGTAATAAGCAAAAGATACGCTAGGGAACGTACTTTTACCTATAGAACAAGACAGGAGTAGACATTAAAACCGAGTGGAAAACTGAAAGCAGAAACATTACTTGCCTACTAAGTAAACATGAGCTCGCCCTCCTCGCAAACTATCGCGAATTTCTTTTGCGATCTCCATTCCCTGAAAGGAAAATACACGAGTACGGATGCTGCATAACAAGGTAGATACACACAAGCACACTGCGTTGCATACTCGATTTCAAGCGTAGTAGAAACCAGATACAGGGCTATGAGTTTTTTCTAGGGAAGTGGAATTCATGAGGTGGCTTCCCGTTGCCTTCCTCACCAATGGTGTTTCAAAAGTGATACATGGAGGAATCGAAGTGACAACCCCTGTGTTGTGAGTCCGCATGCTTAACCACTACATCACGACGTCACTATGAAAGGTAGATACGAGGGTGCATCAAAGGCAATAAAAGCTTGTTGTCTAAATCCTACATCAATTGCAAAGAAATTTCAGAAGAAAAGTTTCCATCATGAGATACAAACTCAAGCCAAAATCTTCTCTGTTTCAATTCTCATGATTGAGATCTCAATATTTATGGAATGAGGTATCTTTTATCTATAAAAATATTTCTTCTGCTATGGAACCTTAGTCACTTCTATTGATAAACTAAAATCATCAAATCATGTAGAACTGCTTTTGAGAGCTCTTTAGTGACTTGATGTGCTTAAGAACGATTTATCATAAGTGATCAAGACTTAGGCAACAGTAATACCATAAGAAATTATTTATCACGTGATATATCTTCTAATGAGTGAAACCAGTGATGCGAACATAGCTCTTGGAGAAAGGATAACTGAAATATGCCTTCACAGGAATATGAATCACGAAGTGTGTTGGTATCAAATCGATGGAGCAAGAAACTGCTCGATGACGACAGCACATCTTAGTCCATCAAGACAGCTCTGTTAGCATCCATGAAACTGGTTTATTTTCACTATAAGTTATATTTACCTTAATTCTTTCTAATTTGTTGCTTTCATATCCACACCACACCCAAATTTTTGTTCCATTGTCAAGAATGAAAACATCTCCTCGATTCAACGAGTTGCAGTCGACGGGTACCTTTCAAGAAGCATCAATATAAGAATCAGAAAAATTGGGAAAAAGAAATCCGCTATTCTCACAAAGGTACTATTAACACGTTCGCTTCGTTGGCCTTCAAAACTGGGGGATTTTTCAGTACAGAACGACAGGACATTCGTACTGAAAAAAACCATGCTGGAGGTCATATCAAATGCATTGCTTGATATCTATCAAAGTTCAAAATGTCTGAACATCAATAGAAAACATGAATATATGGAACTTGAAACTGTTCCATTGCCAGAACGGAAAATGGCGGTGATTTTCGTAGAATTAACCAACCCAAACCATGTCATATTTGATGAATCAGTATGAAACAAAAGGGAAGCTATCTGACAGCAGCTGACTTCATCCTAAGAAAAACAGATTGCAAACGACATAGAACAAATGTAGAATTACCTCGTCATTATGCTTTTATCTATAATATCATGCAAACTTCCACGAATTTTTACACACCTCAAAAACTTTTGGTCGTCTTTTCCCCTTGATCTGCAACAGTCGCTTGCTGGCTTTATCTTCAACATGTTTGAATCCAGAAGCCACGCCTCCTTCTCGGTACCTTTATCATAAAAGTTTATAATTGATCATTTTTGCAGCTAATCTTATTACATCGCTTCTTCATTCTTTTTAGGAACATTTGTCATATGTATCTTTATGTTATGGTAACTATTAAAGTTTGAAAAAAAATAAAAATAAATGTTAGATTGGCTAACTTTCATTTGCTTTAAAGAAGAGCTTCACTTGTAGCAGCGAATGCATGGTAAGCTAACAGAATTACCTTGTGTAAAGAATTCGCTATTACTTTTATCTATTTCTACTTAATTTTTTACACCAATATATTGAATAGCAGTTTCAACAGAGAGGAATGATTTACTTACTCCAGTTTCTTGAAATATGATATGAATTCCTTGCTCTCGTGTTGTTGTATCTAGGAAAGATGTTTTGATAACCGTCTTCAAAATGTTGGCCCAGGTAAAAGGAATACAGCTGAATACTTGAAGATGCTTATATCCAGATCTGAAGCCCTGAGGATATAGCTCTGAGGATATAGCTACTAAGCAACTTGCTAGCTCTCAACGCACCATGTCCTTGCTGTCAAAAGGGCCCGTTATCTTGAATTTCTTCAATGCTATTTCATGTCTTGCAAGAAAATACCACTAGAGAACAAAACTGCCATGAACAGAATTATCCATCGAAATACTTCGCTATTGTGAGACTTTGTTACGACTCAGAATGGTAGGTTGATACATTTGTGACCAGGATGTCTGCAAACTGCGTTTGTACGTACTCGCCAAATGCAGTCTTCACTGCCATAGATACTCTAATGCAATGCATGTGGATCACTAAAAAATGTGTCGATACCTCACGATATTGCACTGGTGACCCTCCTAGATAGTCATCCAACTCAACGGATTTCATTGCAGCTGTTCCAGCTTCATCCTACGATCAATTGAATTGATTTCATCACAGCTGGATTTTACTATTACAAGGATAAGATACTAATCCTTGCTCGACAAAGCTGGATCGGTTCAAGAATCACTAATTGTTGGAAAAAGCTCCAAATTTAAAGAAAAGTCTGTCTTTACATGAAATCTGGTTCTGTAATTGATAACATCTAGAATGAGAGCAGGGTATCGAGTCTATATACATGCTGGCTGATTGGTTAAGGCACAGTGATTCGAATCTAGTGGAGTTTACTCGCGTAGGTTCGAATCCCGTTGCCGGAACCACTAACCACAAACCAACAGCCGACTCAGAACTCCATCCTTCCGAGGTCAGTAAAAGGGTATTCAGAGGCAACTCTGAGAGCACAAGCAGCAATGCTGCAAGCCCACACCAGCTGGATAGCTGCCCATATACCCAGTCTGCGTTAACAAATAAAAACAAAGGAAAAAAACAAAAATGTATACTTATTTAGTCAGTTACAGGACACTAGATGCTAGAAGTGAAACTAAGATTATCTTTTTTACCAATGATGATTTTGCATAAAAATGAAAGATAGAAATACGACAAAGCAACTCTGCTAAGGTTGCCAATAGATGAAAATACGGTTGAAAAATTTTCGGTCTGATTCTCTTGATAAGGATTCTATTAGAGCTCACCTTTGATGTGCTTTTCCCTAGCCAGAAATGGATGTTATAGTTGAATGGCTGCTGTCTTCCATTCGTCTTTGAGAAGGAATGAGGATCAGCATATAATGCAATATTGAAAGAGCAGTTGGGAGAAAGATTATTCGAAGGTAGGATTAGAACATCTTCGATGAAAATCTGTTCGAGAATCTGGAAATACTATGTGCAACAATTAACCATCTGTCAACTTCCTTGAATGCCGTATTCCCTCAGGACGTGGGCAGTAATGGTTTGGCAACACTTTCCTAGTCCTATTTTACTGAGTTAAGAAACAATTCAATATCGCTTTAGTTGACAGGAATTTTAGTGATTAAAACGGGAAAATCACAACACTGCAAGTCTAGATGATGAAGGCATCATATGAGATGCGTTCCTTCTTGGGCACCAAATTTCATCAAATCCTGGATTGCTACTAAACTCGATGGATAGTTATTATATAGATTGATATCAAAGACAATGCCTGTGCAATTTGTTCGCCACGCAAAATCTCCAAGGTTGATTTAAGAGAAGCAAGCAATCCAAAAAAATATAAAATTTCCCCATGATGAAGATCGGAGTGCAAAGCAAAAATGATGGGAATATATTCGAGAAAAATCAAATCTTCAAAAATTGGCAGAGGATGTATGGTAACTTTAATTAATTTGCTTCAAAGATTCATGTGTCCTAAAGTTTTATCTTCTTCAGCACTTTTAATTCCTTTCGTGTATCTATCACTTTCTATATTGTGTTTTGCTTCATAGATAATATATTATAATATGTATAATACATATTTCATCAGTTCATAGATAGTATATTTGCCTTTATATCAAGAAGTGTGGTTGTAATACGGTTCCACATGATACCTCTTTCTCAAGCGAAATTGAACCTGAGTGCCATCAAAAAAGTCATTTTCAGAAGTGATGCTCTATCGTGAAAATCTCTCTTAAAATCAATTCAAATTGAGATAGCGTCACCAGATCAATGCAAATTGAGACGATGTCACGATACCTTCAATATTACGTAGGAATCACCGCCATGAAATATACCATGATCCTTTTCTGGTATAGACTTCAATGCAAAGCTCTGCAAATAAACAGTAACAGTTATCCTAATGGTCCCGAAATTTACTCATGACACAGGTTTCTCCGCCGCAATATCTTCGTATCCCTGTACTGAGCACCTGCAGGTTCATACAAGCTAAATACACTTTGACCATCTTTAGCGTGATGTGGCTTGACTGTATGGCAAATGAGTCGAAATCAGAAGCACATCATATAGGACATGATTTATTTGAACAGTGTGACGTTGGTCCATACTTTTGCCCAAAAATTCCTTCCTTGATTTTGAAGCGTTGAAGAAAATTCACCTTATTCTCAATACGATTCTTAAATTTTGTTTTCTCGGCTCATTGAATCTACTTAGCTTCCGATTGTGAATTTGAGGGCACTGGAAGCTAAAACTGTCGATAGTTTCCCGGGCCTTTCCTCTCAATATCACCACACATTATGATTCAGACACATTGAATTACAGAGAGCTAGTGACTCTCCTCTTGCTCTATGAAAGATGAAAGTCACTGTCGAGTTGGGGCTCGAACCACTGACCCCTGAATAAGTGATTAAGTGATTTAGAATTGGCTCATCCTCGTACCTGATTCTTGTTGTCGCTTAAATCAACCAACACAATTACAAGCAAAGAGCTTTATATCATGTTTGTCTGAGCTTATGAATGGTAACAGGTACTGAAGAATGAAAAATTAAGCATTAAAATAGATAAAGCCAATCAATCGTTGTCCGTCCATATAAAGGGTGCTGAAAGTTATCATATTTTGCAGAGATGAATGGGAACAAGTCTATTCACTTCTCAAAACCTTCTCACATAAAAACTCATGATTTATGAAGTAGCGCTTTCAGAATCGACAAAGATTTCCACATAGTCTGTTTTTGCATTAATCATTTGACGCATTTAAACAATATTTGCTACTGAATACACGCCATGATTCGGCCTGGTGAATGATATCAAAAAAGGGGGCCAAACGACGCCAGCGAATAGCCTATAGATATAATGGCAGTCAGACCTCAATGCGCCATATTTGCAGTCCGGGTTTGATGCCTGCAGTCTTGAAAGCTGGGTCTGAAGCCATGCTTTTTGAGTTGTTGTTGCTCGAACTGAAACAGAGAATTAACGCATAATCAAGATGTGACTGAAAGAGAGGCTGAACCGATTATGATGGCTATGTTGATAAGTCCAGAAAGTGCTTTTTTCCTCCATGGCGGTCTCGCCGCAACCTTACATTGATTCGGGTTAGCTTTTGGTGGTGAGGGATGGTTCGCATCCATACCAGGAGAAAGCATGTCACCATGGAAGAGGTAATACTCTAGTGTCATGTTGTGGATTGTTTAAGAGGAGTTGAAGTTAGGAGGGGAGTATTGGATCGAAATATAAGCAACAAATGTGGAACTTCTATGGAGAAAGCATGATATCTGACATATGGAAAAAAGTATTGATCACATGTGGAAATAAAGTAATTTGAATGATGACATGTTTTCGTATTCCCAGTCACAATGACGATGATACGAAATAAACATTATAAGGGTGATAAGATATGATAAGGATGATCGGCAAAACAGCATTTGATATGATGCAGGTGATCACGATTGAATCGAGAAAATGGTTAGAATTGGAGCAAAAAATATTTTCTGGTCGAATTTCGAAGGTCCGACAGAGACAGTGCATGGCTAGCTAAGCAGAGAGGGGGTTAAAAAACTTTCTCTCACAAAGATACGAGGGAGAAAATAAAGAAAATCACAGTATTTGTAAATAGATAAGAACATTTCTTTCAATCAAGTAGGCCACTCCCATTCTAATGTCGGAGTTTAATTGCATTTTGTGCAGACCTCATGTAACTAATGCTACCAAATCTATTTTGATAACAGTAGTGATTAAGTCCATAAAATATCCTTTTCGTCAAGGTCGTCCTTCTAACCCCCAAAGTATCAATACTTGCACAGAGTATTACCACTGACTACACTTGAATCACGATATCAGTCAAATCAGAGGATCAATCATCTACGTAATTAAACGTGCGATGCCCAGTTTGAGGTGACTTAAAATAATTTAAGACTGTTATTCTTTATTGGGGGATTCTTAATCCACTTATATAATAAGAGGTGCCAAAATAGCTGTGGTAAGATTCGTCCTCATTGATCCTAGGGTTAATCGTTCGAATTCACCCTCAGCTAAACTTTCACTTAGAGGGAGGAGAGTCGCCTGCTCTCTGTAATTCCAGGCGTAGGAATCACGAGGTGTGGTCACATCGAGAGGAAGGACCTGGGCACTGCTCGATAAGCAAAAGGCTTCTCAAGGCGTCCAAATGTCTACCTTTGACACCTACGTAGAATCACATACAGAGAAAAATAATCAGAGAGCGAGTTGACATTGCGGCAAGAACACATGTCGGTAATGTGGTCGGTTCGATTTCGAAGCACCCCCCTGCGTGTTTGGCTTCACTCTCTGTCTATCCACCTAGCAGTAAATGTGTACCCGGCGCAAAGCTGGGGGTAGAGAGCAGCGAGACGCAACTGGCCACTTGCCCTATGTCATGGCTAAGGACGGCACCTGTCTTTGATAAGGCTCTCTGCAGTCCTCGTTTCAAGTATGGAACGCAACTTGACTTTTTTACATTAAAGTCCAGAAATGATTATGATACATCATAATCGACCGAAGGGGGATTCCTACGAGTACGATGTTGTATGAGTGGGAAAATTCGCACTCCCCCTCGAGACACAAACATGTCACAAATTTGAATCCTCAATGAATTTAGATTGCATGCCTCAGTGCAAAGATTTCATTATGCGAACTGATAACGCATGGGAATTGATACCAGATTGAAAGCTAAATTTGTGTTAAAGCTGAAGAACAGCTACTTCATGAAAGAATACTATCGTTATGTAACTGGAAGCTCTGCGTCTGGTTATTGCAACGCGAGAAATTGAATGTGTATTCCAGTTAAGCTAGGTTGAACCCATTAAGATGCAGTTCTCTTTCTCCCATACATATCCATTAACATGGTAAAACCAATTATAATAATCTAAGCGAAAAATTCTCTATACTCAAATAGATAAATCGAAGCAAAGAATATTAACATATGGCTGTCCTCCCAATCAGGTGTTCTTCTCTTGCCGACTAGGAATACGAATCGAGACCATCCCGCTGGCGAATCATGCAAATAGCTGCATGGGGTGTGGGTGGGGTCTGCCCCACCCACAAACGAAAATTCTAACTGCAATTCGCACCCTGTGGCTACAGTTGAAATTATACGACAAGAGAAGTGCGTCATTTTTCAAATGAGAAAACGCACTATCTACCATATCCAAGACGCTTTTTATAAAACCTGCTCCCCCACTAGGTGTGTGTGACTCTTGCTAGGAGTTGTCCATTCCAGCGTATATAAACTGATACTTGTCTGTGGGGTACCCTGCGATGACCTGCGCTGAGAAGGGAAATCGGCTGATCTACCGCTTTCGGAGCGTGCTATATATGCTAGACATTTTGCGAGAGAATATATTCTATATCATATCCTGATAACTGTCGAAATGAAAAGTTACGGAATTGGCCCCGCACAAATCTGCATGCTTGATTATTTTTAGCAAATTTCCTCGAATACTATCAATATGAAAAACAGCTTTACGATCAAGTCATCAGTCGGAATTACGTTCTAATTAAGTATTTGAAAGGCTGCAAAGCAAATTCTTTCAAAATGAATCGTTTCGTAAAAGCTTTTGGGTATACTGATTGAAGTTACTTGCAATAATATTTGACAGCATCTGCAGAAACCTTTGAAGCATTAAAGCTTCTTTTCAGTCAAGCTGTTTTGTCCATTCTTCCACAGAATCCTCGTTCTGTGTTGCATGGGGTTTAACGAATGGGAAGCAAACACTAGGCTACCATACTCAAAGAAAAAAGCCAAACGAGTAAAATGAGATAGAAATTTACCTGGATGCGATCATCGCCGAGGTGTCGAAGCAAAATTTAGTTAAATGCAACTGAAGCCAGCTAGAATGTCCTCAGTTTTTCTTCAGCACAAAAGCCAGAGGTTCGTCCAAATGCAACAGAAGAATTGACTCAAACTTAGAACCTGCTAGCAGGCGTTGTTTTGAATTCGAGCTACCCAGGAACCTGTCTTATTCAAGATGCAGGAATGATTTAAATTGAAAAACCGGTCTAAACTTCGCTCCGCACAATAAGAAATTCAAAGCAAGCGCTAACAACGTATTAAACATTTATACGATCTAGGCAGGGTCTGAGGTGGAACTATGGAGTGTAGCAATGACTGACCGCCAAGATCTGGATTTGAATCTATTGTCAGAGACAACCAAGTGGCCGTTAAGACCGGACAGTAAACTTCATGTGAATCCAAAGTTCATTGCCTGATTATGAAGAAGGATACTATTTGAAACTGTCCTTTGTTCTTTTTAGTGGGTTATGTTGAGGAAAGGCCAAGGTGGCCTGTAGAAAGCTCCAACATAGGAAGAAGGAAGAAAGCGAAAAGCTAAGTGCAGAGAGGGATCAGATCAAGTTTATTTATATTAGATTTGAATGATGGTAAGTTGTAGGATTCAAGGAATTCAGGAAAGCAAGAAGAAGGCAAGAGGTTCCACAAATTGCATGTTCTTGGGATGAATGATGATTTGTGGGATAGAGTTCGTGAAGTAGTCGTGTTTGCTTGAAAGAATTCGATCTGAGAATTCCGTGCTTCGGAAATCTTTATTTAATGCATACATGGACTGCACGCAGATTGCATTGAACAGTAGCGCATTGGCGGCGTTTACGGAAGGAAGGCTCTCCTGATCCACTATTCCAATCCCCTGTCTTTTCATTAAGATCCCAGTTGGACAGCGGCAGCACGAGCAACAGCAGCAACAACAAATAACTGCCACCCATGGACGCTGCGCAGTAATAGCTGCTTAACTTGGCATCAAAATGCACTGAATTCAAATTTACTTTGACGAATGTCTATTCTATTCTATTCCCTCCCGATAAACACGCACCCTTCCCAAACGAGATTCTCGTTAACTGTGGCGTAATCGGCCAATCGAACTTTTCGGAGATTGATTGTTGTTGTCGTTGCTTTACTGTTGCTGTTGTTGTAGATACTGTCCGAGGACCCACTGCTCTCCAGCTAGGTACTGGCCGCAAAAGTTTGAGCTCGCATCCCATGTGCAAGTCAGACAAAACTGGCCGAGCATAGAATACCTTCATCAACCTAGGGACTTCTTTATACACACGATTCTACCTAGATGTCAAAGGTAGAAATTTGGACACCGAGAAGCTTTTTGCTTATCGAGCAGTGTCCAGGTCCTTCCTCTCTCTCTCGATGTGACCACACCTTGTGATTCCAACGCCTGGAATTACAGAGAGCTGGTAACTCTCCTCTCTCTAAGTGAAATTTTAGCCGAGGTGGGACTCAAACCACTGACCATAGGACCAACGCGCATGAATCTTACCATTGAGCTATCCTGACACCTAGGGTTGGATACGGTACCCTCTCATCCTAACTTCCTTAGGGACCCGTGTACCCCAATGTCTGGGCAAATGCAAGTCTCCTTTCCACGCCAAGCTTGGCTGGCCTGACCGAAGCGGCTCCGAAGACGTCTGGAGTGGACCGCTGCTGCTGAATCTATATTACTTATTCTAGTTGCAGTTTACTTCCAGAATACAATGATGTTCTTCTTTTGGTGCCACATTTGAGAATCAAACTTCGGCGACGATTACTTTGACCACCATGATTGAGAAATCAACCAATATTTCCCTCAGTTTTTTTAACGTATCAAAACCCATTACCTTTCTGAAATATCGTTGAAATGCTATTCGTGGCCCTCCTATAGCACTGATATAAAGGAGCATTGAAAAAAGGGGGTAGGGGTCTAGGGGGTAAAAGGTCCAGGGCCAGTGGCGGGAATGGGCCCGTCAAAATTCCAGCCAATGTAAATTGGTTATTGCTGTAAAAACCCCTGTTCAACAAATATCTTTCGATACAAATATCAACTAAGCAAATCGTTTGATGAGCTATTCATTTATTTTCTTTATCATGTGTCCATGTATTTGCCTTTCTCTTAATTTCTTTCTTATTAGATAGTAATGCGAAATAGGTTTTTCAGATCTCTTGGTCTTTTGCATGTAAATGGAGTCCCCTTGAGACCAGCTCTGGCTGAAGGAAAACCCACCTTAAACATTTTTTAATTATAACAATAATCCATCTCAATGCTTTAATAGTATTGCGACCGTGCCTTCCTTAGAAAGCTAGTCACCTTTTAAAGAGTCTCGTGATATTTTCACTTTTCGCCTTTCATTTTTCATGCATGCTTTTCAAAATTCACGCCAAACCCAGCTCCTTGGGGCCTGATCTTATAAAATACTCGAGGCCCGGAGCTGGCTCTCGACGGCCTTGCTAATAATTGGCACACATAGTGTTCCTATCCAAGTCCTCCTTTTGGGTAATACTGTAGGGAGTTTTCTACAGGGCAGCAGGGCTCTTAAGGATATTCCCCACAATACAACGATTTGTTGATCAAAAGTCCTCGAAAGACGCTAGCTTCATATTAGCAGTATTGATTTCACAAAGCAGAGAAATTCGAAAAGAAAATACCTCCAGCGATTTACGAGTTCAAGAATCCAAGCGTTTCGTAGGAAAATTCGCGTGAACCATGTGGGAACTCCCTAAATTTCCATCATGAACTTGACCTACCACCTTTGCGACCTTACACGATTGCACTTTCCCACGAGCAATTGAAGCACATCAGAATGTTTCAAGGTAACCCCCCTATCAAAACTATGCCAACAACTGTTTGCATCTTTGATCAGCAGAAGCCATCAAACAAACGAAACTCGTTTTACGTTGACCTGTTAATCAAGATGTTTGGTGTGTGTTTGTTCTGGATCAATATACAAGCAATCGTCCAATCTCAGGGTATGCCGTCCGAAAAGTTGATAGAAAATGACGCTCGCTCTCAAATGCTTTTCACTTATTTTCTGATGGAAGGCCTTTCTCTTCCTTGAAAAGTGGACAATAGCTTACGACTTTACACCAAACGTCTAAAAGAAGACCTCATTGTAAGAAGAGAGTGTCAGCTTTATATTGAAAAACTGTTCGGAATGTCCTGGGGCCAAGTTTCTCAAAATGGACTTCTCTAAACCTCTTAAAAAGTGCCAGCAGAGCCGTAGCTATAAGGGTGGTGTCGGGGTGGCATACCCCCTAGACATGAATTCACCAGCAAATTTTAGGAATTTCATGTTATGTCGGCAAGATTTATAAACTCCGATTCTGCCGGGAAAGAATTTGCTCTTTCCGATTGTCATTATGCGCCGAACAATTCATCACAATTTTTCCAATGAAGGATGAAATTTACCAATAAAGGCGTTGAAAATACCGTTTTATCCGACAATCTAGCAAAACTGGAGGGTTCTGAATCTCACATCCCTTCGGATTCCACCCTACCAGACCACCCGAAAATGCAATAATAATAATAATTATCAGGTTATCAGATGTTATAATAGCCTGCTAAGAACAATATCCTCTACTGCACGACCACGCTCTTTTGTCGGCAACATTGAGTCTCAAGCCCGCCCCCTTCAAACATTTTTAGCGACGGCCCTGAATACAGGATGATAATTGGCGATTGACGAGAAAAACCAACTGCACACACACACTAATCCAAATATCCATACTTCCGCACGTACAACCGCATGCGTTGTCTTAAAGTCCTTCTGTGATCTGAAACTTCGTAGGTTGCATCTCTCTGGAAAACAAGGGGGCCGTCAAGAGGCTAACAATAGGTACTCTGAAACATCCCAGATTCAATAAGGCGTCACAGTTTACTGAACTTGGTTGAAAATTATTATTGCCTGTTGGCTTTGAAAAAAGCACCTTTTATTGAATTTCTTAGAAATTCTCTCAATGCCTGCTGCATGTAACCGTGGAAAATACTCTCAGACATTCACAAAATATCAAAACAGAGACCACGGGAGACAAATTGGAACGGGATTTCCCAACAATAACGGTGGGAAAATTAAGACTTTGCTGTGGTGTGGAGCTTTGAAAATGCCTTTCAAAACACCAGTCTTCAAATGGGATTGTCTTCGTAAGTGATCTTAAAGCGATGGATTTTGGCCAATGAAACTAAAGCATCTAGGTTTTAACGTTAGCTAGCCAGACCACTTCCAAAATTACTTTGTGAGACTGATGAAAAATAACAGTAAAAGGGTCGATAGGAATCTGAAGGCATTTTTCAGAATGTTCAATGGATTTATAAAAAAGTAGGATATTGTTAAATCATTCGTGCTGGAATGCGTCAATGGGAGATAGAAGATGTTTGCGTGGGAAAGCGGGAGTGTGTGTGAGTGAGTGAGTGAGTGAGTGAGTGAGTGAGTGAGAGAGAGAGAGAGAGAGAGAGAGAGAGAGAGAGAGTGAGAGTGAGTGATTGCTTGAGTGAGAGAAAGCCAGCGGAAGCTTTGTCAAACCCTACAAAGCTTTTTTCGTCATGGGAAAATAACCCAATAAAAAAGCAATTAGATTGTTCTCCATGAAAAGAAGCCCTCGAAACACGAATGGATGCATTTTTGGGCCAGATTGCACTTAATGGCCATAATATCGTTAAACAGTTCACAGCTGGAAGCGAAAGCATCTTGCCATCTCTATACACTACTGGAAAATTGTTCTGTGCAAACGAATTATATCTTCGAACTCTTTTGTTGAGAATATTTTGTGCGCCTTTTACTAACTCTGCTTGTTTCTCTCTGAGCGACAAGCTTGTCAATACAGCGTGTTCTTTCAATGATTGCATCACGAATCATTAGATTGAAGGGAAATCACATCAAATGCAGGTGATCTGCAGAAATCTTGGCAACTAGAGCATTTCTATAACAACGTGCTGCAGTAGCTAACTGTTTTCGATGTTCGGTTTGATTTGAAAAATCTTACGATTGGATAAAATTGATTCACGTAGAATACGATCATTATTGAATTATTGACCAAACAATAGAAAGGTTGCTACAAGCATCTCCAGTGCAGTAACTATTTCGAACACCTGGCCTTTTTAATTACGTGAAAATGGACGTTGAAAGCATGCAAGAAAACACGGCATGGCCTAGTCTGCAATCAGAACAAGTCAGCAGCGGCTAACGAAAAGCAAGCCATGTCATAGATAGTATGCATTATTCAAAAATTATCAGCTGAGTTACTGAATAAACAGCTGAAGAAAGATTTACGGCACTTGCCAATAAGCCGCAAGAGGAAGTAGGCGGACTCCGAAGCAGCGAAAACGTCTTGTGAGATGCTCTTGACGAACAAAGTTCGAAGGCTCAATTGACTTAGAAAATATTGAAACCCTTAAATATCGGATTATCGACTTAGATTCAAGCACAAATAATCAGTTGATAAATCACAAATAACAGAGAAAGTCGAAAGATCAACACTACTCACCTTGGACGTTTCGGGAAACCAGCTGCTCAATACCTGATTGTTTTCCTTTTGCTTTACTTCAAGATAAGCACATCATTCCAATATGGCTTCTTGGGACGCCGGCGCACCCACATTTACCAACTCCCAATAACAAAACGCGAAGCTCACCGCAATAAAGCATTGTTGTGATATAGAATGTATAATTGAAAACATTCGATGTAGCTCTCTTTGACGTTGTCATATGTACGTTACCATCGTCATCGTCGTCATCATCATCATCATCATCATCATCATCATCATTATAATCATCATACTCTGTTACCTCTGATCAAAGGTCTGGTGACCACACTTTTATCCCTCCATTCTATACTATCGTGAGCTGCGTTGATGCAGCCTTGCGTGGTGTTGTTACCAGAAATCTTGGTAATTTAATGTAGCAATCTTTTCTTTCATCACCCTATATATAAATATATATATATATATATATATATATATATATATATTTATTTGTTGAAGTTTCAGTATCATAGCGGGTAAAACTTACATGCTAACACTAAACCACTCATTGAGTAAAAAATCACCAATTGACTTTTGCCCTATTAAACCCACAAAATTATCTACGAAAATGAAATAAAGTTTACTCCATGTTACACAGCACCTTGCTAGCAATGGAATATCATGCGCCACGGATGTCACATGAAAGGCGCATTAACAGGGCTCAAAAGTGCCCTAGCGTCAGACCTTATTTTCGGAGAGGAATTTGGTACACAAAAATTAATTCAGAGAAAATGTTCCCTAAAAATTGGTAAAATGATGCCAAATTTGGCTTGAAGTGAACTCAGCAAATGGCCTCCATTTTTAGCATAGTCGCTTCGATTAGCTGCAAGTAGGTCAGGATAGCTCAATGGTAAGATTCTTGTGCATGGATCCTATGGTCAGTGGTTCGAGTTCCACCCCAGCTAAAATTTCACATAGAATGAGGAGAGTCGCCAGCTCTCTGTAAATCCAGGCGTAGGAATCACGAGGTGTGGCCACATCGAGAGGAAGGACCTGGACACTGCTCGATAAGCAAAAAGCTTCTCAGTGCCCAAATTTCTACCTTTGACGTCTAGGTAGAATCATGTAAAAAAAGTAGGCATAAAAAGACACAGAAACTTTAAAGTATGTTTAAGAATCCAAAAACTACAAGTGGCCAATTACATGAGCAGTCGCCGCGCTAAAGCAGATTATAATTACATTAACTTCTAAAGAGAAATGAATTCTATCAATGTATGAAAAATTATCAAAGAACATTCAATCTGAATATGTAGAGTGCTGATATAGAGAGTATAGGGGAGTGTCATGGGTCTTCAACAGCCATAAGGGATAAATAGTCTTTGTAGTAAACAATTCCTTTGTCAGGATCAACAGCAGCTGATAACATTTCCTCCATCTCTTCTTGAGTAAAAGGTTCTCCTGGGGAAAAAATTAGAAAGTCGTGAATGGCAATGATATATCAATTCAAAGTTGGCTTCTACATGAAAGCAGCTAGCGGTAATTTCACGAAGAAACACTACCTACATGAGTGAAGTTACGTTGATGTGCTGGGTACAAATTAGCTGAGTCTCTTCAATGTTTCAAACTGCAGATATTCATGGTTTTTTCTCGCGTGAAATATAGTACGCGTACAAGCCCGGGGTATATGACATCTGGTCAGTGGCCTAGTCCCTCCTCCTTCTCTCCTATCGCTTACATCGCTGACTAGAAACAAACGGATCAAACTAAAAATAAAGATAATAGATCAATAAAAGGGACGCACAATGTTTACCAATTTCCATACGTGAACATTGTTAGTTCGAGCTTGACGGGTAACTCGGGTTGAGGCAATGTACAATCCTTCCTTTATACGCATGGGAATTCCCGTCTGATCACGTCATATTACCAAGCACAAAAGTTCTTTGGTAGCAGAGACGTTGAGAGGCAACGAATCAAAACATGAGTGAGAGGCAAGTGCTTCTTGCCTACGCAGCATTATTTCGCTGTTATTGCATTACAGGATGAGATGAAAATAGCAAAATTACGTTTCTGCAGAACACTTGAAGATCAAAGTACACGGGTCCCCTCTGCGTCGTCTAGGATGGATTTGGAAGGGGGCTGCACCAATGTACGCGCTTGGTGTACCATCCCTAATCAGCAGAGAACCAATGGCAAACTATTTCATGCAGAAACAGAATCTACTTTTGGTATGCTGAGAGGTCTATTTAAAGCCATTAATTTGCCCTGATCGATTTTTGCTTTAATCCGATGTGACACATTGTGATACAACTAGTGCGTAAAGCCACAGAGGGAAAAATGAAAAATAATTTTATAATCCAACAACAACCGTTGGAAGTGCATGGCATTTCCTCTTTCGATCTTTATTGGAAATTATTTCTTTGCTTTGATTTGAGCTTACCGTTCAATGATCTTTTCCAAATAGTAAAACGAAAAGAAAGTAGACAACTAGAGGCATGCGGAGTTTTGAAAATTCTTAACAGCAAATGACGCAAAATTTCTCAAAAAAGCGATTCCTGATGTTTTTTCCACATCTTTATAGGAGAGACAAATCTTTACGATAGAGTGAAATCATCATGGAAGAATCTTCAAACATGACAATGCCACTATGTTGGCACCAAAGGACGACAAATTCTGTTCTAGCGAAATCAGAATTTAAGAAGCAATAAGAAATAAGAAGGGCATCCGGCAGTAAAACAATCCCCGACCATCAGTCTTCTGGATCAGACTTCATGAATACGTCTGGAGCCATGAAGGCAGAGAGCAAAAAGGTCAATTTTTTCAAAGTGAAGTGTCGTCTCCATCCGTGTCCTAGTGACAGGGTGCTCGCTTCGCATGCGGTAGATCGAGGTTCAAAGTCCAGGTCAGGTCACACCAAAGACTTAATGCTGTTATCAGTCATTGTACGTAACCAAATGTCATTCTGTGAATAGTGATCAGCACTTTTTGAAAGAGCATGGGAGCTAAACGCACAGTGCTACCAGATGGCTGCCCCCCCCCCCTCCACCTGCAGCATTCACTGTTCTTACATAGCAGTACGATCAAAAGGATGGAAAAACGTAGATACCGCCCTATTCAATGCAAAAAGGTGAGGGAAGGAACTTTGTCTTTGAAACGCCAGAAGATGGCATCTTCTCACAATGCAAGCGAAACATTTAATGTTTTAATGTTTAGAAGCTTTATTAGATGGCGCAAACCAGTGAATGCCTGATTTTGAAGTGAAAAAAGTTTCAAAACATCTCACCTTCTTCTGTCATCAGCTTCTGTAATTCGTCCACAGTTAAGAACCCTTTTGACTCTTGGTCCAAGACCTACATTGATAAAGCAATCATTGCATAACTTATAACAACTGTCTCAATAACTTCAACGTAGTAGAAAAATACATTTTCGCCACGAAATGCAGTGAAAATTCGGTTCTATTGGTCGGTGTGTTTTGCTCCTGTTCTCTGGTGCTTTAAACCATTCCACTCGTAAAAAGAAAGAATATTTTCACTCTTTTTCTTTACGGTATCCTAACTTAGTCCTAATAATGACAATAGCAACAATAATAAGTAACATTTATAGAGGTTAACTTTTTCAGAATACATATTCTGTTTCAATAAAGGACCTATTCAACGAAACAAGCAAACAAAAACAAACTAATTTATATTAATCAAGTGAATGTTCAAAGTGCTTTTACAACTGACTTAGGCTAATTGGAGGGCCCCTTGAAAATCAACTTATGTTGAAGGGCAACCCTCCTCAAAAGAAATGAAATGAAATGAAGCTTATGCTTAAAGAGCGCGAGAGATCCTTCGTCCCGAACGTCCTTGGGAAGTTTATCAAAAAGTTTTCCTCCCTGAAAAGCAAATGTTTGCTTGCCTAATTCTGTTCTATTCAAAGGTAAAGTGATGGCTGAATTGCTTCCTCTTGTGCTCTTTTCATGTCGATGACAGTTAGAAAACTGCGTGGACCGTTCTGGCGAGAGGCCATTCAAATGCTTGACACATCCACTGTAGCACACCTGTTGCACATTCCAGTGGCGTTCACTGTGGTGGGACTTGACTTTAAAATTAGCAGACATGTTTACCAAAGCTTTGCAGGGATTGGGATGTTGCCTGAAAATCCTAAAAATGGAGTAAACTGATAGCTCCATCGCTTTTTAACCTCTCTAATGTGCATTTTAAACCTCATTGGAATGATATCATAACAAAATTTTCCAGTGTATACAAAATCTAGTGGTGCCAAATGATAGTGGGTTTGAGTGTGCAAGCTGATACCAAAAGCCCTGGGAGCACCATCAACAATAAAAATGCTACGGGAAGGAAGGCAATCGAAACTATCTAATAAAAACTACTTAACTAAAGAATACTTGGATCATTGCTTCTCTTTTCTGCTAAGTTCAAAATTGACTATATCATCTAAAACGTGTTCCGTTATTGTGATATCTTGTAAATGCTTACAGAAAATGCTTTTAGCAACTGATCCTCACTTGCAGGTTTATACCTAAAAGTGGAAATATTATTTCATTTTACAAAAGTTGCATTATAAAGATAGGCTTCCATTATTTGCAAAAATAATATTTACTATGGGTTTTAATCCAATTGACATGGTGATGAGTAATGCATTATGCTAGAATCAAAATGATTATCTCATGGCAATATCTAGGCTAAATATACCAAACATACTAAACACTATGATATGTAAGACCATCCCGAATAGCAGTGCTTTTGCGAAAAAGCATCAGTGATTCTTTGAAAAACCTCACAATGAAGTTTCATTCATATAAAAGATGCTGGAAAATTTAGTTTTATGACTAATACCATGAAACGAGAACAACTCACTTTCTTTCTAAGAGAATTTTCATCATGGCAGGTTCAAACTTTTCAAACCTGATGTACCCAGTTGGCTCTTCTTCTTCCATCTAAATTTGAATTAAATAAAATGGATCATTTCATGCCCATTGCAGATAGAGTTTGTTGAGGAAAAGCTTAAAAGATAACAACTCTATAACAAGACTTCTCCATTTTTGGCAAACCATTATGAAGCCTTTCATAGAAAGACTTTTATGATATGAAAATGTCCTTTTAAACCTTAAATATGCTTAAATGCAGTCTACCCGCAGACAGAATCAATCTGTGGCTGAAAGATTTACACTTCTTGGTAATGATTACCGTCTCTGGATAATGACTGATGCTGTGAATGGAAAGTCAACCCTTTGCTTGTGTTCTCATTCAAATTTTGCGTACCATGATTGGTCGCATGGTTGTTGTGAAATATTTTTCTTGTTCTCTTTTTAAGTATTGTTGCGGGTTCCCTGGGGAAATTTTTGAGTAAAAAATTTCGCACCATCCTATGTGCTCAGTTGTGAGAATGTGGAGCAATTTTTTGTACTGAGCATTAGTTGCGTTGAAGAATCATTTTGAAGATATAACTACAACTGAAGTCAGTAGGCTCCTATTCCCCAGTCATGCGAGTCTGCAAAACTATTATCACTAGCATATTGCAAATCTAATAAAAAAAGATGCACAAGCACAGATTAGATTGACATGAAATATGATAAAAACATCAATCATACATCTGCCAGAATGTCACTTAATTCTCCTTCACTGGGACAGCAATTGAGTGATCTAACAATTGTTCCAATTTCCCTTAAAACAAAAAATGAACAAAGTAAGTAAAAAAAATTGGTTTCAAGGAATTTAAGAAACAATTCTGAAAATAAGTCTTAGTTTCAGTTAATCAAAAATTTTCTGATTACCATCTCACAATTCCTAAATGCAATAGAGATAAAACTTTTAAAATAAAATTGGCCTTCAATTGCTGCAGTTTTTAAAAACACAAAGTACAACAGCATGCATAACAAAGTTTGCAATCAGCTATAAAGGCACCCCATGGTAAAAAAACACTGTTGTAATGGTAGAATGCACAGAGTACTGTCCTGTCATGTGGAACATGAAAAAATTTTGACACTGCTTTCCGGATATTGTGCATGCCTTTGCACTTGATGCTGTACTTGATAGACATATGTTGCAACGCTACACAGAGAAATTAAAATAAAAAGTGTACCTGCTATAAACTTAAGGGTACAATGAATTTAATTGTAGGACAAAGTATTGAATTCTACTGCAATTCAAAATTTTTTCTGATCATATTGCCCTAATAATTGATCAAGAACAAGTTTGTTTGAGGAAATCACAGAGAGAATCAGGAGAAAAGGCTTGAAAGTGGAAGAACTAGTGCAAGCTGCAGGAAACAGCCAAGATGGGAAGACCTAGTAAGACAAAGTGCATGGATAAATCGGAGATGACCACCAGATGAAGACTGCTTAACTTCTTTTGAATTTCACCTATAGATGACGTTATATACTTTAATGAATAATGCCCTAATAGGTTCTGGTCTGTATATGTGGACATAGATGTTACTTGCTGTCACTCTTCATTCTTTCCTTTGTTGCATCTGAAATACTGCTTGCTTTCACTCTTTCATTTACCAGCAATTCTCTGGTTTTACCCATGTTCAAGAAGTCACCAAATTTGCATCTATCAAGGAGATTTATTAGGCCAACCTATGCCTAACTTGATGTAGAGCCATTTTTGTTTACATTTTTGCGTTTGATGTTACTCGAGATCTTCCCGCTCAAAGAAGTCCAGAATAGCTTTAATGACTACAGTCAGTACGATTCTAAGCGTCAAGTTTTAGGCAGTCCTTGTCTTAATTTATCGATAGGAGTGTATGATCAAAGAAACGCCGTAATGTACTGGCTTATATAGGTGAATATCATATGGTGTAAATCGAAAATAAAACCTTACATTACACCTGGAAGAAAGTGCGATTAATCCAGAGAAGTAACGTTATTGCACCAAAGTTGGGCCACTGCTTTTAGCGAATCATCAGACCGCGCAAATTTAATCGTCGGGCCTTCATAAATCAGTTGCATGATGATAAGTATCGATGATGACATGTATCAGAAATAATTCGTGATTATTGACAAGCCATTTCCTCCGCTACAAGAAAAAATACGAAAATCTTAACACAGAACCGACTGTACCTTACATCCACAGTCTTGTTGGACTCGTGATCAAAAATACCAAAGGCATCAGCTATTCGCTTTTGCAGTTCGGCTGTTGTACTCTCGATGTCAGCCTTATCCTTGTCGTCCGCCATATTTGCACGAACTTAGCAACCTGTCTCGTTATCGCACAGTGGAAAGGTTCCATAAACAGCGCCGAAAAAGTTTGGTGTCGCTAAGGGATACCGCTGAAAAACTTATCTGGAAAATGCAGTTTTACGATCATCTTCCTACACGGGGGCAGGAAAGTCATGATTGAGACAATAAGAGCAGGTCGGGGAAAATTTATCCTAATCAAAGATTTCCTTTTTCACTGTATACGCGCGATTATGACGACTCTTTGTAGCCACTATGTTATCCCAGTTCTGTGGAATAGCTATTTTCAACAGCTGAGACTTACAAAACCTGCATTCTGTGGTACATACAACTTCCTTGATTAGTTTGACTCAAATATTCGTAACACGGGGCATAGATTTTGTTTGCTTCGTCTTACTTTCCTATTTTGCTCCTTCTCTATACATATTTTGTATACATTGACAAACGTCATTCTTAATTAACAGACTATTTTTTGTGGGAATGGTCTCTCAAAAATGGGTCAGTTGCAGTGTTTGCTGTTTATTGTGAGTTCTCCATAATTATAATAATAATAATAATCTTTCATATTTCGGCAAGTTAACTTTTTCAGTAAGTAAGTTACCATCATCAACCAGGCCTGTTATGAGTTCATGTAATCAACATAAACACAGATAATTTCAATCACATAGGTTAAGCCAATTCAACCACTTGACTTACAATATTAAGCAAAAATTTTACATCTTTTGCTTGCAGGTTTTTGGAGACTAACATTTCATACGAGACACATAGGCGAGGTTTGACATTTCTCTTCAGCTCTCATGATGCCTTCCTTCGACACCGCAATGGTGTAAGCAGTTCTCTTCGTTCATTCGAATCTTTTGTTCAATATTTCCTTGGAAATAAAACTGCATCGCTGTTTGTTTAGTACTGGTGCTTGGCACACGTGAGGTCTTGAAGCAGTGAGATCGACTGGGTGCTTTTTGAATATATATGAAAAACTTCCCTACACTTACTAACTTCAAATACTACCATTCCCTTGCTAACATACATCTAAAAAAGCTCGGTTTCCTCGCCAGAGCCCGCGGCTTTTTCTCATCCTCTCACCTTCTAACAATATAAAAGTCCCAAATCCGTCCTTCTTTAGAGTACTGCTCTCACGTCTGGGGTGGTGCTCCAAAATCTACTCTCTGTCTTCTCGATAAAGTCCAGTCCGAGGCCATTCGTCTCATCAATAATCCTAACCTCACCAAATCTCTCCAACCTCTTTCCCATCGTCGATTAGTTAGAGATCTTTCCATCTTTTATAGATACTTTCACGGGCATTGTTTTCAGGTGATCAGGGAGATTTTTCCTGTTCCTCTGAGGCGTGTCAGAAGCACCAGAAGCTCAACTCATTCACACCCTTTCCAAGTTTCACTGCCTAATCCACGAACTCTGTCCCACAAATCATCATTCATTCCTAGAACATGCAACTTATGGAACGTCTTGCCTTCCTCTTGCTTTCCAGAATCTTACAACTTGCCATCTTTCAAATCCAAGATCAATAAACTTGATCTGATCCCTCTCTCCTCTTAGCCCTTCGCTTTCTTCTTTTTTCCTTTGGTGAGGCATTGTATAGGCCACCATGGCCTTTCCCCAACATAACTCACTAGAAAGAAAAACTTGGAACCTAATAAATACACGTGGGATGATTCACGATACTGCTCAGCTGGGCTGGTGGCATCAAAATGCTTCCGAAAAGCGTCCACATTCTTTCAGCGGTAGCGAGTAAAGGTGGCTTGTTTCTGCGACCTTGTATAGCTTTTCTTTTGATATTTTGCTACGTAATTTTCATCCCGATAGCTCGTCACAGCTGATGTCTATGTAAACTGTTCCAGATTCTTTGATAGCATTTTCATGAGTGCTATGCTGTCAACTATTTTTTCATACAATCGTACAATCGCCAGTGGTCAATATGACTATATCTTGCTATTGTGCAGCTCTTCCTTTCGATCCGTTTTTAAATGCTGTCTCTGCAACAATTACTTCTTTTCCATCTCATTTTTTGATTTTTTCATGACATTGTTGAAGTATCATGTGAAGGTGGGGTACCAAGCTGTCACTCTGAGTGAGGGGAGTCAACATTGGATTCAAGTCTTTGCTAAACGCATTCTTGGAAATTCTTTATTCATCTTGTCTTCTTAGTGCCACCCAGGACAGATATATCAAGATGACGTATCCTGAATGAATTTCAAGTGACTGAAATCTGATGGAAGGCGTGCAGTGCAATCATGCAAAGCCATGATGCCTTCAAGACTTTATAAGGATATTCTGTCCACCCCATGGTCGGATGACGATGATGATAGCTTCATCTGTTTTCACTACTTCTTCCACCATCTCTAGTAATTGACTACGAGTCGCTAGCTCTCTGTTATACCAGGCGTAGCAATCACAAGGTGCGGTGACATCGAGAAGAAGAACCTAAACTACTCGGTAAGCGAAGGCCTCTCTGTGTCATCTAGATGTATGCCATAAGTGACATAATGAGATGTGTTGTATCATGCCTAGGCGAGGGCAGATGCGAATGAAAAAGCAAGATTCAAACGCAAAAATTAGATGCAGAATTAGAACAATATCATTCATGCTACCGGCATCCAGTAAACTTTAATAGAAACCAAAACATTCAATTGCATTAAAATTACATAATATGAAAATGAGTTGAATCAACTTCCTTTTGCTCCACTTTTGGCGAATCCGAAAAGGATGGCATCACGAAGATCTTCATTTAAACTTCGATGTCGACAGAAAAGCACAAACTCCTGGTACACTGTGCAGCATACTCGATTCCGAGCTTAGCAGAAGCCAGAGAGAGGCATGCGTTGTTTTCTAGGGAAGCGGATTTTATGAGGTGCACTCCCCTCGTCGTCTTGAAAAATAGTGTTTTGTAGAGTTCAGATTCACAACCCTTGCGTTGAGTCCTCGAGCTGAGCGACTACACTACAGCACCGCTATTGCTGGTACCCTCTTCGACTTCTGGTAGAGCCCTCAGTCATGTCCATTTAAAGGTATGGCATCGACAGTATACGAGCCTGCAACAGCAGCTGGCACCGTTCAGCCGGAGTCTCTTTTAAAATCAAATCGTATTAATTCAAAGATACATCAACTTAACTAATACAACTGTACTTACACCAGAGCTAGACCTGAGATGGGGGACTACCTTACAATAAGGGGGGGGGATAGCACATTTTCAGTGTCATATTTACGTATGACTGCTTATTGTGGTAAACGAATCGAGAAGCTTGCCTCCGTGCATTGTCATATTAAATCAAAGCTACTGTTGAAAAGGACCAAGGAGTCTTTTCCTAAAACTGATTTGACAAAAGTTCCTTTAGCATTCGCAGCACTGCTTTGCAATCTTGTGCAGAAAGGTGTTGCAGAGCACGGCACACACCGTAGATATCAATATCAAATCAAAGCCCTTCAGAAAAGGATACGTCATTAGGATTCGTTAAGCGACGTCCACTCGTATTCTCTTTGCATTCTGTACTATATGATGGTCCCGCGATTCTTCTAAGAGAAAACGATGCCACTGTGCTGTCGCTGCAACCTCAGACAGAAGAAGCGCCCAGTTCCAGTAACCAAACACGAGGTGATATCGATCAAGCATTATTTCAATCAAACATTGGCAGCATAGCTAAAATATCTTGCCAAGGATTGTCTTAGCTCCACAGTTGAGCATCGAGCACACTGTGCATATTATACGGGGGGGGGGGGGTCTCTAGTACCAAGCAGTTGAGCAATTACAATCATTCGAGGTCATGTCACGTCGCGAACGAGATTTAGTGCAAACACTGACTAAGAACACTTCCTTCCATAACACCAAACGACAAGTCAAAGCAACCTTATTCATTTGCTGTTTTGAGACATCGGAGTTGTGTCACAATGTAGGTGAAGAATGCGTGAGCAAAAACATAGATAGTTGAAAGCTTTTACCAATGTCCTGCTCAGAATGACACATGATAAGTGGAATGATACGTGCGAGCAAGGCCATTTTATGACTCGATTTCAGAGCTAATGACGTTTCTGCATTCGGATTCACTTCCGTTTCTACATCGGTTACTGACGATTCGAAACAAGTTGAAAACAAATATATTCTACCTACTTATGGATAAAATTGGAAAGATCTATCAAAAAACATGATCCTTGCAATATCTACAAAACTCCGTAGCAGTTTCTGGTTGAATGTTGAGCCAACGCAGTTGAGGTTCGATGACCAGTCTTATCTATATAAAACTACTGCTATTGCTGCTGTCGTTGAAAGCTGTTTCTTCTTGAGCCTCGAGATCAGACATTACCTCGTCTTGGTCCATTGAATTCTCGGTTTCATCTAGATTGAAAGGCGGTGGACTGAAATCGTCATCTTCTTCCTGTATGTATCTAGCTTCTTTTATCATACTGTTGGCTCCTTGTGGATCGAGGCTCATTGCCCAAGAAAAGTTCATCTGCGCTAAATGCACTTGACCGCGTTTTCTGTAGATCTAAAAGTAGAATAAAATTTTACATAAAACCAGATCCTTGAGAAACTAAATGACCAAGATTATTTTTGAAAAAAAGAAAGCATAACTCATTCTCTTGCACGTGACATAATTTTTGCTTTATGTAAAATTTGCAACTTTGGGCAGCTCCCCAACGTAAAACAAATGTAAATTTGATAAGTGATCAGTTTTTCATCATTTTGAAGAACAAAAAAATCATCTCTTTCGAGAATTAGTAGAGTATCAAAATCATTGAAATTCGTCAACGTAAATGTTAACTTTATCCGTGGGATTTTCCTAATCATGGTGTCTGCTATTTCAAATGGTAGTGTCTATCGGAAAACACACGTAAATGAAAAACGCTTTCTTGCTTTTAACACCTGTTCGTATTGTTGGGCAATAATGACTAATAACTACATATTACAATGAAAAACATTGCCTTCTAAGAATAGCGAGGCGAGCGCATGCCTGGAGAAGAACTTCACTCACAGAAAAAAGCTGACAGGAGCCGTTTATCAGGCAGGAGTCACTCGCTATACTTGTACGGCTAAGTCTGCATGACATGTATCAACAGCTGTAATTCGTGTAATGAAGAGGCGTTGTACATAGAAATGTGTATTGCAATCATGGTTAATTTTAACAAATATGATTTCTGGATAATATATGTGCAATATTACCAAGGACTTCACTAAAACCTTAAGAAATGAATAGCTCCATGGTAAGATTCCTGCGCATTGATCCTATGGTCAGTGGTTAAAGTCCCACCTCAGCTAAAATGTCCCTTAGAGTGAAGAGAGTTGCCAACTCTCTGTAATCCCAGGCCTAGGAATCGCGAAGTGTGGTCACATTGAGAGGAAGAACCTGGACACTGCTCGATACGCAAAAGGCTTCTCAGTGTCCAAATTTCTACCTTAGACGTCTAGGTAGAATCATGTGTAAAAAATAAAAAATAAATGAATGTTATGCGCTGCATTTTGTTGCAAACGACAAGAAACCATCATGACCTTGGGGTTAAAGGGCAATCCATATGCTCAAGACAGATCAATAAGAATCCATAAGGTAAACAAACAGATTTGGAGCTTCCTTGAAAAAATTGAAATTTCAGAGTAGAATAAAGATGACAGAGGCAATTGCAAGGGCGACGCATCTCTACGGATGCAAGAGTTGGACGCTAAGCCAGAAGAGCATGGATAAGCTAAAAGCGTTCGGAATGAAATGCTACAGAAGTATGTTGAAGAAGACACGGAGGTAAAAGAAGACCAATGAATTTGTAAAGAAGACAGTGAATGAGATATTGGGTGCAAGACCAGAGTAAATGGTGGAGACTATGAAGGGCAGAACGTTGAAGAACTGAGGACATCAGACAAGGAAACAAGCATTGGCGAAGACTACGATCGAAGGATGAGTGGAAGGCAGCAAAGAGGAAGAGGAAGAACAAGACGGCAATGGGAAGATGCCTTGAAACAATGTAGCGGATAGAGCATGGAAGGATTGAGAAGAGCAGCGGGGATAGGGGGGCGTTGGCGGAGGCTTGTGCACAACTGAGTGGGTGCGTCCACGGCCTGACAGCTAAGTCGCAAGAAGAAGGTCTATGTCATGTTTACGTCGTATATGTCACTGATCGCTACGGATGAAATGAAAGTTAAACTTACCTTTCCAAACAAGAAATAAATTAATGCTTCTCTTGGAACAAGCTTTCGGAGTCCTTCGAGCTCATTCAGCGCCTCCTAAGAAAACGGAAAGAGAAAAATCACCACGACGCTCTTCAAACTACACTGTATCAACGGCAAGTTATCTGGGATAAGCTAGTTTGCGCCATAAAATTAAGTGATCATACTCATGACACGTTCTATTTTATTAACATCTCTCCGTGCAATCTTAAGTTTGATTCTGTGGAATACGAGAGCTTTCCTGATCTCCAATTTGAAGGATTTGCTGAAGCCTAATACAAAATTGCTCCCCAACCCCACGACACTATCTTCCAATAGTGGGACGAGTCAGCCACCATCGATAATGGCTTCCCCAATGTGGTAAAACCCAAATGATTGAATTTGCAACACGCTACTGAGAAGCCAAAAATGTGAGCAAGAGAATGAAAGACACGTCTGCATTAAAAATTGGTGGAAACAATGATTATCGAATTTTATCATAGAAGTTAAATTGCTGGCTTGTCATGATCTGACCGTAGCATGCAAGGAAGCTTATGGCTCTTCCATTATGCTTACAGTTCCCATACTAGTCTGCGTTTCCTATCGAGACATTGCTCCCGTTTTAGAAAGGCACAAAGCAATGAGAAACTAAAGCTCAACCAACCCACCTCGTATCTTTCCAGGGTGTAGAGAAAAGATGCTTTGTGATACTTGCATAAAGCGTTCTTTGGCATCAACTGTATGGCTTTGCAGACAGTTTTCAATGCTTGCTTGGGCTTTTTCATCGCGTGCTGTGTCTTCATAAAAAAGATACAACCTGATTTAGATAGAAATCTTCCTCGTTTCAAGCAGAGCGAAATACTGAATTATACGTTACTCCAAAAAGCCTTACGAATATGTGACGGCTAGTTTTCTGGATAAAAACAAAGGCGCAAAAACTTCAACTAAGCAGCTTAAAACAAAAAGCAGGGGAAAGCCTCCAATCAAAACAAAGGTTAAAAATCAAGACCCAATGCTATGTAATGGAAATGAATAACTATTCTCGTTTTCACTATAAAGATTATGGTTTTGCATAGCTTGACGGCATTTACCAAATTGGGTATTCTCTAATAATATTCAATTGGTGAAGACGACAACTAAGAACCTAGAATGCAATTTTGTCCTGGGTTCCTGCCAATCTATAACATAAGAGCCTGTGCCGTTTAAAAAGACTGCCAAGAAAAAGTTACAGGGGACTCGGGTCAGACCACGAAAAGAGGATCAGGAAATAATAAAACAGCTATATCCAGCACAAAGCATCCTTACGGAAAATCGCCAAACAGAATTCTTCTTCAAATTACACGCGAATTTCTTACGCGAGAGATCGTCAGCTGTCTTCATGAAAACATTTCAATAGCAGTCAAGCAGATAAATAACTGCTCAGTCGTTCAATTATTCGTACTGAATTGAAATGAGTCGTGGTGACAGTCTTCCACAGACAGGTAAAAGTTATGCAAATAGACGATTTTCGCCCGCTACCAAGTATAATTGCTTGCAAGGAAAAAAAGCATTACAAATACCTAACAATGCTGAAAAACGAGCTGCTGGAAAGAGCGTTTTCACAAAGACTGAATTAAAGAGAGATAGACAAATTTAAGTGTCATGGAATCTCCTACGCGAAGAATTAGATCAGCCAATTTCAGTGTGGTCTCACTCTTGTCGAAACTGCATACAATGGGGATATATTTAATGCCAAATGCGAAAGGCATTTGGTATTGCATTCATAAGGAAAGCACAAAGATAAATCGAAACGCATGTGGTAAAAACCGAATGGAAGTCATAGACAATGGCGATACACTGGAACAAAAAACACGAATCTTCTGAAGAAGCTTGATACGGCGCAATCGGTTTGGAACATAAAGCACAGAGAGATACAAAAAAAGACAGGGCCTACCACTGCTAGATGACAAAGCAATACTGAATGCTTCGGGTTGATCTGCAGCGCTCTGAGGAAATGCTTCTCAGCCATCTGGTAATTCTCTTGTTTGTAACATATCATTGCAATGCCATACCAGGCGTTGTAGTGTCGACTATCTAGTCTGATCGCAGTTCGAAAGCAGGACATGCCTTTGTCGAGCTCCTCCGTGAGAACGTATTCGTGGCCAAGAAGTGTGTACGCATACGTGAAGTCCTGGTCCAATTGGATAGCTCGCTGCAGAAACTTAATCGCTGTGTCGTGCTCCTTTTGTAAGCTGAAGCAGTTGCCCATAGCACTCCAAGCCTGCGTTTAGAAAGGCAAGAAAGCTTAAAAATGACCAGTCAAACCCAGCACAATAAAGGCAAAGATAACAAATAGCTGAAGCGAATTGTGGAATGGAATCAGAGATGCTCGACGAGTCAATTATCATCAATCACCTACTCATCATGATTTCGTTTGTGACTAGATTACTGCTTCATTTGCTGGCTTCTCGATTCAAAAACAAGGGGAATAACGATCGTGATTCCTATAAAGAACCTCTGCGCTCTTTCTTTCAAATTTGTCTGAACTACATCTTAAGTATTGTGAATGTTAAGGACCACCGGAAACATAAGAGCCAAGAAAATTGCCACATAATAACAACGCTTTGCCCGCTTGCCGCTCTTACTGCTCAATGCGGGCGTGACGTTCAATTCTATGCTACTTAAAACAATACCAAAGTCTTTCAACTTTCTTTTTTGATAGAGCAGCTGTGTCATCTTTTGCGATTTAACCTCTTTTCCCCTAAGGAGGAACCAACAATCTTGGCATAACCTCTAGAGGGATAAAAACCATGAGGGTAGCCACGTCTTTCATTCTCTCGATGGAATCCTTCTTGTGAATGTGTTTCGCCGAATTGTATATTTTTAGATTAAGTATGAATAACAAAATACAACATGAGGTGCGAATCGGAATCTTGTTATTCCGAAAATGCCGACCTAAAATTTTCTCTAAAAAATACAATATACCACATATTTCATATTTCATATTTAATTCTTTTGAGGAGGGTTGCCCTTCACCATAAGCTGGTTTTCAAGGGACCCTCCGACAAACAAATCAGCATAAAGAGCAATTTTCAAGTGTTTTGTGGGCAAACATAGTGGCAACAGATGCAATCGTCATCTTGCCGTGTCGCCAAAAAAGCTAATTTAATGTTCTTCTCGGTTGAAGTCTCATCACCTAAATTTTTAGCATTGAAACAATGCCTCCCCATTTTAGACTTCAAATACGCACTGCAAGTGTTGTGACCTCCTGTCATCAATTTCATGACCAGTTACGTGAACAGAGCTGAGTAATACATTTTAAATTGCAGGCAAATCATTACATGTGACTCAGAGTTTGAGTCAAGAGTCGTACGAAACGAAGAGAGCTTATCAGGTAATGGTCTTTTTTCTGTCCAATGATGTAGTATTCAAAACGCCGGTGATTTGGAAGCGGATGGCTGCAAGTCGTTCAGCCATTATTTGCGAAGGTTGGAGCAAAATTGATATTGATACTACAATTGTTATACAGGAATAAAGCTCATCCACCCCAGGCGCTAATGAATCTTTATCTAAGAAGTGAAATATTATGTCAACATTCTCGATTAGAAGCAACTATTTCATGGGTTTTTTTTGCAGATTAAGACAGCCAAACAAGCGTTACCCGTTTCGGATATAACATGACATTGCATATGAATGGATTGTCTCCATTCCAGGGGGTGAATGAAAAAATGCACGATGCGAGACAACATTAGCGACGCACATTTCTGCAAAGCAGACAAAAAACTCCGTTGAATCTTTTACATACTTGTGGAGAGAGACGGTCCAGTTCTACTAGGTCTAATGCTACCGACGAAAGGGAACCTTCTTTCTTCATAAACCATAAAAGCGTCGAGAATATGTCCATACCTGCAAATAACATCAAAATGCTTTAAGATGCGAGCAAAACCACGCAAAGCAAAGAACTTTCGCTTGCTTTGTTGCATGGGAAGCAAAAAATCAATGTGTACTTTGGCCAGGGATTGATTTTCTTTTCAAATATGGCATATTGGATTTATACAGTCAATTTTGTGCAAATTGTACCAGGTTAACGTATCGACACGGCACATAAAATTGATCACGTGTATACAAACAACAGTATTAACTGACAATGCATATATGACTTTGAGAAATTATATTGACTTAAAGAAGGAGAGTGCAAAAATACTTGAAATCATAAATGCAAAGAGACTTAGCAACGGACACGAAAAATCGATAAATAACGTACATTCCTACAAAAAGCGATCCCTTGTTACTGAGATAGAAGATCTCACAAGATAACAATTAGGAAAAACCTAGCGGCCAGCCAGTCAGATAAGCGGGATCAGGTTGCAATGAAGAAACGATCAGACTTTTCTGAGGCGTTCAATTAGTACCATTGCAAAAGTGGCATCGTTCAAGTTTGGCAGGCGTTATAAAGAGCTACCACATGAACAATCAAATCAGTGTTTTGGGCAGATACGGAATCGGTTTTGAAAGCTGGTAAGTTTCGCATAACTGTTAGGCGACAGCGTCCTCGTATTGAGTATATGTATACGGTAAACGGTCGGTGGTGCTGTCGTGCAGTGGTTGACTGTGCCGACTCATAACACAGAGGTTGTGAGCTCGAACCCTCCGCTTTTTTTTTTTTTTTTTTTTTTTAGTGGGTTATGTTGAGGAAAGGCCATGGTGACCTATACAAAGCCCCAACAAAGGAAGAAAGAAGAAAGCGAGCAGCTAAGAGGATAGAGAGATAAGATCAAGTTTATTTACATTAGATTTCAAAGATGGCAAGTTGTAGGACTCAGGAAAGCAAGAAGAAGGCAAGATGTTCCATAAGTTGCATGTTCTTGGGATGAATGATGATTTGTGAGATAGAGTTCGTGGATTAGGCAGTGAAACTTGGAAAGGGTGTGAAAGAGCTTGTCACAATAAAAACACCTTTGGCGAGGAAGGCACGGGAAACCATCTCATAAACTCCATTTCCCTAGAAAAAACTCAGAGCCCTGTCCCTGGTTTCTGCTACGCTCGAAATCGAGTATGAGATGCAGTTTTACTCTACCATAAAAAGCATTGGCAACTAAAAATCCATACCTCCCATGTGCAGTTTATCAAGGCTCCGAAGCTCTATGAACTTCTGTTCTGCCTAGAAAACAAAACACACAATATAAGGAATGTTGTCACGATTCAATTCAGATCCAAAGTTACATTACGGCATATGACTCAACAGACGTAAAAAATGGAAATTAGTATTTCACGGGTAGCTGTGCAATGCTTAAAACCTGTAAATTAATCAGGGTACAATCATACTGCTTCATTGAAAGCTCTAACATAGCTCTAAGCGCATAGCTCTGATGGGACGCATTCCCACCGATTTTATGAATAGTGGATCGAGCCCTAACTAGCGTTTAGCATTCAATTACGGTGAGACAAGATTCACTTAGTTCTCTGAAATTCTAAGCGTACGAACACGAGTTGTGTCACATCGAGAGGAAGTACTTTGACACTGCTAAATAAACACAAGCTCTCCATTCGTGTTTATAGAAAGGCAGAGTTCTTCCCCTACTTGAGAGCTTGTTACAAACTAGTGGTGTCTAACTATACAGAGCGCCCATGTGTGTTCGCACGTATCTGGTTAGTATACGTTATCGTTAATTTTTTGCATCTTACCTAGGCACAATTGACAATGCATAGCTCGCGAATTCTTTTTGTTCCTTTGAGGGTGGTATCTGTCAGTGACTGGTCTAGACTCCTGCCTTAAAATACCAGAGACCTATCCGCTTAGACAATGAATATGGCAGTCTGGGACATTCCTGTTTACACTCCTACATAATGGGTAACCTACGATATTTGTGGCTTAAGTCCTTCACATTGAGTGACAGTGGCTTCCGCTTGGGTATAAATCCAATTAAAAGACTTGATACTTTCTAAGACTCTCTTAAAGCTGAATAAGTACTGAATGGAAGCTATTTGGTTGAAAAACATCACAGAGATGCTCTTTTAAAGATAGAGACAGAGAAAAATGGCGATTCTGCATTTCAGCTTCAAACAGGTAACAGTCTTAATTCATACGCGTTTGAATCTTCAAACAGTTGCCATAAAAGTGACAATGTCTAGGAACAGAATGGCCTAAATTTGCGCAAATTTAACTCATAGCACAGCCTGTTTATACGAGCACTGCTTCGGATCGATGATAGACACAAAGCTAGAAGCACAATGATAATATTGAAAAGCGAAACGCTGTTATCGATCTGCCGAGAAGACACACTTGTAGATATGCAGAAAAATTAAGCAATGGTATCTACTTAATGTAAGATCCGATTACAGCTGGCTCGATCGAACGGCTATCAGGCTATCAAATGACGAGGGGTCATACGACGTTAGAGCGACAGTCGTGTTAATGCATTGATTAATCGCACTCAGTTCATATTCACGTCGTTAGAGCTAGGGGGAAGCAAGCCTTTGGAAGCCGTAAGAAGAGACGAAGTCATCCACTACATTGAACATACAGCAGCCGTTTCGAGTTGCTCTGAAGTGACCCCATAAAGGGAAGAAGACAGAGAAAGGGGAGTAATTAGAGAGTTTCGGCAAAGTAGAGTCGGTCGTAGATTAATGATCCAGCAAAACGAACTCTGCATGTTCTGACTCGCCTGCCGACTACCTAAGCAAAACGTTCCCCACCCCTCAATAGCATCCGTTGCTTTTTGTAGCTACTCTCTGTTACAAGACAGCGTTGCGGTGCTAAACGATGGTAAGAATGTAAGCCTTATAGACACAAGTCTCAGCTAAATGCTTCAAAGCCATACCCATCAAGCATTTTATCATCCTTCAAACGATAATACGCACAGTAAGATTCTGCCAAGAAATGCCAATTCTATTATGTAATTGGATACAACGTATAAAATCAGCACCTCTGCTAAAATGCCGTAGACAGTGACTATACTCTGCGTCCCAATAAAATGCAATTAAAATGCACCAGAGAGGCGCCGTGGTACAGCGCACGGACTAGTGTGACACAGGGGCTGTGAGTTTGAATCTACCATGAAAACACAATTGGCGAGGAAAGCAACAGGAAACGACTTCATAAAATCTACTTCCTGGAAAAACCTTGGGAGTCCTGTCTCTGGTCTCTTCTAAGCTCACTATCGAGAATGCCGGGCAATTTTTGTAAATACACCAAAGCAATTAATAAAATACTCTTACAATTCCAAGTGGTATATTGACTGACACCTGGAAGCACATTGCAATGGTATTATCACATACGAAAATGCCACTTCCAGACCAAAATACCTCAAGAAAAGACCTCCATCAAAGTTCAAAATGCAAATTTGTACAATTGAATCACAACAAATAGAAATGAAGAGAATTAAGCGAACCCGATGGTAGTCTGTCATTTCGAAGTATGCCGTTCCAATCTGTTGCAAAACCCAGCAGGTATTCAGCTGATGCGACGGTAGTGCCTCAAAGAGTGTAATCGCTTTCTTACAGTCGAAAGACGCAAGTGTTGCATATGCTTTTCCAATGTCTTGCAGCAGGTGCATAATCGCGCAGTCTACAATAAACAATATGCATTTCTTAATGAGAAAGCGAAGAGCCGTAAATGAGCAAGTCCAGTAGAAAGCACGAGAGAATGACTAAAAATTCCACGATAAAATGGCAACGACGTCCGATTGAGTTCGGTCTATACCACCCTGAGACTCGTACAGCAATTCCACGCTAAGGTGATATTCTAAAATCACAGATCTACAGTAAATCTGGTCCTATATGATGTCACACTTTTAAAGGAATTAGGATTCGATAGATTGATTTCTTAACGAGATTAGGACAATAACATACATGAGCGGCGAATCCAAACAGACAGACGTGCCATGTTGGTCTATAAAATGCCTCAACAAAGGAAAAAAGAAAAAAGCGAAAGGCTAAGAGGAGAGGGATCAGATCACGTTTCTTGATCTTGGATTTGAAAGATGGCAAGTTGTAAGATTCTGGAAAGCAAGAGGAAGGCAAGACGTTCCATAAGTTGCATGTTCTAGGGAAGAATGATGATTTATGGGACAGAGTTCGTGGATTAGGCAGTGAAACTTGGAAAGGGTGTGAATGAGTTGAGCTTCTGGTGGTTCTAATACGCCTCAGATTAACAGGAATAATCTCCCTGATCTCCTGAGAACAATGACAATGATAGAATGAGAAGCAAAATAGGTATTTTGGACATCGTGAAAATGCGGGCATGGGACCGATATGAATGAAAAAGTATCCTTCAAGGTTCTAAGTCTGCGGAAAGAATTTAGTAGCAGAAGACACTGGCATAAAAATAAATTCTTCGTCAGCTCTTTTAAGTATTGAATCGCAAGGTTATGACACTGGATTACCCCTCACTTACAGACTGAAAGAGATCAGTTGGTTGATTATGACGTGTCTTCTATTTCGAGGGTACATGAGTAGAGGGGATGACGCAACGCAACGGTACATAAAATGCCTAAAAAGTGGCGGCAGAAAGTGCTGCGACGATGACATTTTCAACATGAACAGTTGCAAAACGTAGAGAGCTTGTACGAACCTGTGTTCGATTTAATCGGGGATAAATTAAGCTTATCTGACTTTGATCCAGATTTGCTTTCGTCTTCATCTTGAGGCTGCGGGGTTGATCCAGGCTGAATATTCTCTGTTCCAGGATTCAGCGCTTGTGGTGCTGAGATTCTCGTTCGCTTTGTCTAAAACAAAGACACAGCTTCTGATTATAATTAATAACTATGTCGCCGTTTATGGTTCGTCAGTGCAGCTCAGTGGAGCGTGGATATAAAGGCACGAAAATAATCCAGATAGTTTTTGAAAATAATCCAGACTCGTACTGATTAGTTTACAAATGAAAATCTATATGTGATTTGGTGGTTTACAATAAGTGTCTTATCCTTTTATACTTGCTACTCAAACGAAGCAAAACTAAGGTGGAAATACAACTGCGCTTTGATAATTCGCACAAATACAATATTTCAGGTCTGCATAAGTCGTCTTCTCTGCAGCAGAATATTGATAAAATCACAATCGTCTTCTGTTCAGCAAACTAATCTACTGGCTCCAGTAAGAAAGGGCTCAAAGTACTAAGCGGAATGTAACGTTCTATGGGTACATTTGTATTACCTTCGCAATAAGAAAGATGTGCTATTAACGAAAAAGCTCCAGGAATGAAAAATAATGGGAGCACCAGTGAAGTAGGATTGACGATGCAATCAAATGAATTATAACGACTTGAATAATTATATAAAAATTCATCGCATGGCATGATAGCAACAAAGTATGATCAAGAGGAGATCAACATACCTTGGTTTTTCTACTGCTGTTTACGGATTTGGTTGATTCCGAGAATTGCACTTTCGTTGTCCTTTTAGAATCCTTAAACGAACGATAAAGCAGTCACAGAGGGGGTCATAGAACCATTCAATTGAGAACCTACATTATACCTTAGGATAATTCAGTTACCTCTTAGACTCCATTAACAAAACATTTCTTCAGCATTGGTTGCTTCAAGATTAAAACAGATATTTATAATTTCCCAGTTACCAACATCATTTCGGTCAAGACTATCAGGGCTCAGAAAATCCAATCTTGAAGGATCACTTTGTATATAGCTGCACATCCAAAATGATACCAAGCCACTACGAAGTTTTTTGGTCTTTATTCCTTCTTCAAACCTGTCCGTATACCTAGAAAATCTGAGAGCTACATACACTCCCCCCACGAAGGTATGGCACAGGCTACCAGAAAAAAATACAGCTGACTAAGAAATGCGCAATTGATATGCAAATTACAGAACGGCCCATCAGACATAAGTCCCAAAATCAGACAGAGAAACAACATTCAATCATCGACCACATTATTGATTTTTCAAACAATTCGTATTTAGAAGCCCGAACTTAAAAAATCCGTAATTTCTCTTCAATATCCTTTTGCGAAACCAAGCACCTTAGCAACGGTCCTTAGCCGGATGTTGTGTCCTTACAAATAACAATGGCTAAGAATCGTGACATTGGAAACAAGCATAGCGATTGAAAAATTCACCTTCATTGGGCTACTCGATCCAGCTGTATTGCCAAACAGTCGACTGCTCCTCCGCAAACCCATATTACTGATGCCAAAAGACGATGTCGTCGGGGACGGCGTTAGTAATGATGATGATGATGACGTATTAACATTTTGTATTTGACTGGGGCCTGGGGCAATGCTGGTGAAGCTTGACCTGGTGGTGCGGCCTTGGGTTTTCCTGATTGGATGCTAGGAGAGAGAAAACCTTTTTGTCACAGCTGGCGGAAAGTCTAGTACAGATAACCGTGGTATAATGCAATCAGTTAAGCAAAAGAGTTCTTAAATGACAATTGTTGAATGCGTAGACACATGTTTCTGGGGCGGACGCGGGAGAGTTTTCTTGTTGATTGCATACTCAAAAGTGAGATTACACCATCCATACTTTACTGGAAAAATTAAAAATTGAAATCTGCAGTAAAAAGGAAGTAGTCATATCTTGATTGCGACTGCTCAATTTCATCAGTACACCTACAGGATACAAATTGCGAATATCATTGACATTTCCGACAAGCACGTTCACGTGCGATCACTTTGGAATGCATCGTAATGTTATCCTGATTTACTTTTCAGTTTTCAGTTGTCACGAAGAGACAACGCTGCTCGTATAAAAATCCTTACTTCCTTGCTTATCTTAGCGATGGCTATAGAGATATTGCAAGATAAATCACTGTCCCGAAATGAGAAAATATTTAGCAAAACGATAAGCATTATCAATCACTTGTTTTGCACATCCATTCCTACCAAAAATGAAAGACAGCTGCTGCAGCGACCATGATAAAACAAAACCACGCAGAGATTCCACTGTGTCTTGTGTGGAAACACATACAAAAGCCATTTGGCTGCAAAACAGCTAAAACAAATGGCTCAGACGCTTTCTGTGCAATAGTCAGGCGTTTGTGACTTACGTGCGCCTTCAAGTGTTTCTTAAAGATAAGCATATGGCGAATTCCTCAAGTATTTCTAGGTAGACCGCACCAACTCTCTACAGCACTCGAGGAGAAGCCCTTCAAATGATTTCAAGGCCGTGCCTTACAACCTTTAAGTGACTCTCGAAAATCAACCTATAGACTTGCGCCTACTTAGGTTACGGTGGAGTATCCTTTAGCTTACCAAGTGCTACAAAGTAAGTAGTGTTCTTCTAAAGAAGAAGCACCAATATCACCTTTGAAAGTTTGATTACAACATGAAGCTTGTACCTTTTTGGCAGGAGCCGATGGCAACCTGTTGTCTGTTATAGTCGTTGGTGAAGGCGTAATGAAGTCGGATGAAAGTGCTTCTGCCGGCGGCGTGTCCTGCGGCAGTACCCCGAAACTGAAATCAAATATTCACATGTCTCAGTTGTAAGTTACTAGGTATGTAGCGTTCACAAGTTTGTAGAAAAAAATCCCTTAAGATTTACAGTTAATAAATGCATGCAACTTTGATTATGTGAATAAATTTTAATGTACCGCGAAGACATGAAGAAACGAAGGAGCTCCTGAAAGTAGAAGGAACAAAGAAGAGAGTAAGACCTGGGATAAAGCACGGGGAAAGCATGATTCGACGACATAATGGGGGACGAGCAATCGGAAGCATTGAAGAAGCGATGGAGTCGGCACAAGATAGAGGAAGGCGAAAAAGAAACGAAAAATTGATTTACGATATTCCAACAAATGTTGGCATATCCGCGATATTTTCAATGATAATTATAATGATTATATTATATAAATTCTTGACGATGATGACGATGATGATGATGAATAAATGTTGTACTGCAAAAGAATTGCAAAAGACGCCCAAATATAATCTCGCTGAACTGAGGATCTTTTCGATAGGCGATAATCAGTCCTAGAATAAAACCAATCAACTGAATCACTCGCTCAATCGCACGTTTTGATACTTTGCAGAGTTCAATGCTCTCAGTATGAAAAAATTATGTTTCTGTTAGACTAAAACCAATCAACTGAATCATTCCATCAATCGCACGTTTTGATACTTTGCAGAGTTCAATACTCTCAGTATGAAAAAATCCTGTTTCTGCTAGAATAAAACCAATCAACTAAATCACTCACTCAATCGCACGTTTTGATACTTTGCAGAGTTCAATGCTTTCAGTATGAAAAAATTCGGTTTCTGCTATTTTGTACAACATTAAAGTGCACACTGAAACACCTCTTGAAAATCAAGTTTCCTAGAAAAAGTCGGAACATTGTTCATAGCTTCGTTAACCCTCAAGACTGACCATTATATGCGGGAGGGTTCTAAAATGACCAACGACATTCAATTGAATGCGCTCATAATCGCCTACCTGGGTGTCAGCGGACTATTGGTTGCGGTTGCACCTAGCAAATTGCGTCTATTCGGAGCTGCTGTTGATGTCGGAGGCTGCATTTCGCAGTCTGCAGCCAGCTTTGCCAGTTGATTTGAGCCAGGCTTTGAGACGACTGTCGACGTCAGTAAAGGTGCCGATACGACGGATGAGTCATGAGATGGGTCCAAATTTTCCGACGATATTGAATCGTAGCGACAGTTCGTTTTCGAGTCTGACAAAATCATATGTTGTTTGCCAGCGCTGCTGCCAATTCTCGGTGGGTATGGCAACAAGCTATCGCCAAGTTTGCTATTGGTAACCGAAGTGCGAAAATAATCTTGGGCATCTACTTTCTCACCTAAAAATAAAAAAATGCACCTCTCATAAATGAATCCTTTATGCTTTGTACGAAATAGTTGATCATTTCGGGGAACTGCTTGATATGGATTTTCTGAATTCCATACAGAGACCAAGTAACAAATGCGACAATATATGAAATAAGGAACATGAGATCAGTGCGCCTCGCGATCAAGCCAATCCGCCTTATATGCCTCGGCCATCTAGAGGGAGTGCGGTCGACGAGGAAGCAAGAAACAGAGCACAGTGGAGAAGCACGGTTAACCAATGTTCCCAATGGTAAGGGATGAACGAAGAAACGAAGTAAGCAGGATGTTCTGGTAAGATCTAACGAGGCCAGAATAATTTCGATCGACCATCGATGGCAGAAATATAGAAAACTACGTAGTGAGCAGGACAATTACATTTTCATTCATTAATTCCATCCATCAACAAAACATTTACTGTTTGGAAAAGGGAAGGATGTCGATTATTTCATATGCCGTATGCAATCACGGTACACGCCGGGAAGGACAATGTCATTTTTTAGTGAGTTGTATTGGGGAAAGGCCATGGTGGCCTTTACAAAGCCCCAATAAAGGAAGAAAGAAGAAAGCGAAAAGTGAAGAGGAGAGAGAGATCAGATCAAGATTATTGATCTTAGATTTGAAAGATGGCGAGTTGTAAGATTCGTGAAAGCAAGAAGAAGGCAGGACGTTCTATAAATTGCATGTTCTTGGGGTGAATGATGGTTTGTGGGATAAAGTTAGTGGATGAAGTTCGTCATGAAAACTATGAAGTCACCATCCAATATTAGTCGTGACGAAAACGCTTATAATAGTTTCAATGAACCTGCTTTCGGCAGTGAAAAGGAATACAAGTTGACCTTACCCATTTGACATAGGTTTTCGAACGACGTCCAGAGAAAAGGATTTGATCGCAGACTCGCTTTGTAGCATTCAACAGCTTTTACTAATTGGTCTGATCTCCTGAAAAGGGGCGAATTAAGGATAACAATGATAGTGCTCAACAACATAAGCTAAACAGATCAAACAAGTTGGCTCAGGTGATAAGTACACCAAATATTGTGGCTTTCATTGTGATTTGATAAAAAGAATTCCCGTTATCTCACCATCTGCTTTAAAATCGCGACAAATCGTACGGACTTTGAAGCCTGGGTTCATCGCATAAATCTATCGGCTTTTCTGCACAAAAGTGACCAGGTGTAGCCATTGGTAGATTAAATTGTTTGCATAATGATGACAGTTTGGATATTCAGGCGACTGAATACACGAGAAACTGAATACGCAGCCACTATTTACTGGCTTTATTGAATCCAAAGCTTCATTTAAAGCCAAGAGAGCAAATCAGCCATGAACTATTGCAAGTAGTTTCCCAGTTGGCTTCTCCCATACCCACTAACATGAGTTTTACTACTTGGTATTCAATTAAAAATCATACAACAGTTTTTTTCAATACAACAGCAGTAAACAGGATAACACAGGAGTTTGTGCAAAACATTTTCTTAACGCAACATATACACACTGACAATTAGTCTCTACAAAGACCAAATAATATCAGACAAACTACCTTCCAAATGTTTTTCAAAAGAAACTGCACCACAGATATTGGATAAGCATTGGACCTTCTAAGCAATGAGTAACTTTGAAACCAAATTTCTTGTGCATTTGTGACAAGATAGACATTGACTTATTCAAAAGTATTGCTCAACACTTTGGTTGATATTCGAGTCAGTTGAACAAACTTCAAGGGGCACTCATACTTTGTTGCTATTAGTTGTTGATAAGGCTGTTGCATTAGTGATATCAAATTGAATTGGGGGAAAAATTATGATAAAAAAGGTTGCATTGCTCTTCTTATTTATATCAGTGTTACAGGATGTGCTTATGGTACAAAGGAACCTTTTAAGCTGCAGAGCATAGTCAATTTTGGATCAGCAAATGCCTGGAACAGCAGAGTAGCCAAACCTGCAGCTGCTTTAGCCACATATTCAAATCAAACTCAATTTTATCAAATTGCTGGATTTTACCTGTAAACATTGCCCAGTAGTTGAAGTGCGTAGCCAGCAAGATTTCCATATTCACCTATTATGCTTTCGGTTACCTTTGATGTGAACAAAGTACCTATGCTGCCAACAAGCAGATGCTCCACTTCCGCATGTCTAATGAAAATACAAAAAGCATCTCTGTAATGATACAATTGTGCATAAGATGCATTCAAAATCAAATGCATTGGGATTTAGGTGCAAAAGTGTCATTTGCGGCACCCAAACATCATCATTCAAAGAATATCAATCTTGGTATTATTCTCTGCATACAGCAGCTAAGAAATTTGCACAGCTGAGGCTAAGTGTAAGCCTATGATTGGCTTTGATGCATTGTTAACATTTACTGATAGGCCACTTGAACCAGTTCCATAAGATAGGATAACAAAACAAAGTTGAGAGCAGTAATGAAGAATCTGTATTGTAAAGAAGCAAAAACTAATATAATTCTACAGAAACAAACTTATCCTTCACCTGCTGCCCTATAGATAGAGAATTCAACATACAGTACAACTTCTACCTTTTTCTTAAGCAAGCAGGGATTAGCGTAGACAAGCTATGTCTTGAGAAAAATTAAGATAAGCAGCTTGTGCAAACAGAGCAAAAACGTATTGCAAGGATGATCCCTTTGGCTGATAAATCAACCCCTTTAAAAGATGCACCAATATGTGAGACAAAAGGTAGGCATAACAGAAATTATGATACATAGGGACACTTATCTTAACGCCAGAGGGAAAACCTGGATTGCCTTGCACAAAACAGCTTTAAGCAGTGAGCAACACAATGTAAATGAAATACTCATTTTTGAATAGATACCTCTTCAAATCACTGCAACATTTTGCCATAAGGAACTTGCAGTGCACATTCAACGGGCTGTGTTTCTGCAATAGTGCATAAGCACGCTTGACTGCTCCACATCTATAATAAGAGGTCGCCAACAAATGCAATGTTTCATCAGACGGTGCTGGAAGGATAAATAAATTTCATTGAATCAATTAGTATCTTAATACAATTTGCATAGCATTATCGTACATAGACCTATTCCCCACTCAGATAATAGCAGCAATGACAGGGAACTGTCTTGATGGAAAAGTAGGTTCTTTGTCAAGCAAACTTTATCATAAAAAAGCTATTCAAAAGAAGCATTACATGTATGCATGCTGTGCAGTAACTTGTTTGAAGTATGTTTAAAAATTCAATGCCCTTCCCTCAACAATTTTGGTTAATAGGATGCCACCCATCTCTATTTCAAAAATCTGTGAGCCACACAGCTGTGCAAGCATAGTGAATGCTACAGTTGGGGGCTGGCGTCCTGGTAGCACGGTGTGACTAACTCCCATGCTCTATCCCAAAGTGTTGAATGCTACGCAGGGAAGTAGCATGTACCGTTATCTTTTAAGTCTTTGGTATGACTTGACTGGGTATCAAGCCCCGATCTACCACTGACAAAATGAGCGTTCTACCACTCGTCAATGGATGCAATACAAGGGTGTGAAATAGCATTTGAAGTATGCATGACAAAAACTGCTATAACTTGTTTGGATATCCATAGCACTTATCATAACGACAACTGTATACATTGAAAGATATTTTTACCTTCAGCATAAAGTCTTTCTGAAAGAAAAACAGCATCACTATAGCAGTAATGATTCAATGCTTGCCATATTGCTAACTGTAAGTGATAAAACAGAGACAATGTTAAAAAACTTCTTCTAGGATAAAAGGAGATCCAATGAATAAGCTATCATTGTCACACATTTATGTCCAGTCTTGTATTGTTGTCTGTTCTCGTTCTTTGTTTGGTGCTTCGCTTTGCATTGTATTAAGTTGTATAGTATATTATACTTAGGCCTGATGAACGCTGTTATTCAAAATTGGGCATAAGCCCAAGAGACCAGAGTTGCTAATTGTTTTTGCTTATGAGGGGTTGGTTAGAAGAGAAAACCCATGTTGTATTCGGGTTTGATTAGCTTTTTACTTGTTTGACTATTTAGTCGTTTTATGCCGTTTTTCTTACTCGTGACAATCATAATGCTATAAAGAGGTTTAATTTGAAACTTTATGAAAAAACAAGGCAATAAATGTACAATTTCTTTAAGAGACGATTGGAAACTTTCTACTCTTTTACACATAGTACCTTCATTCAAGTTCAAGAGCATTCCTGATTGCCAAACACTTACCTTCTATGAACAGAGCTGAAATTTATTTGGTATACAAATAGGTACTAGCACCTTTAAATGTATTACCTTTGTGCCCGCTGAGCACAAGGTTTTCAATCCTGCGGACGTGGTCTTAGTAGCTGTGGTGATCAATAACAGAGTCTGCCGGTATTTCACTTTGTTAATTTTTTAATGGCAAGGTAAATCATTGTCAGATGATTCAGTATGGTATCAGTCAGTCCTGTCCAGTACCCTTGCATCTCGTGCACACTAATTCTATTTGGACCCATTAATAGCTTCATTAGCAACTCAACCGTCTAATCATTCAGCTCGCAATAAAGCAGATCTGCTAGCACTTAAGTAATTATGAGGTACTGAGATACAGACAGGTCTAAGCATGTAAAACTATCAATAAATATTTCAATAAATATGTGCGACTGATATATGTTAAATTGAATGATAAATATTAATATCTGACGGCCCTGAAGCTTTCCTGGCATTTCAGGATTAATTGCGTCATCATAATTGATTTCCTCATAACTCAATTGTTTGAAGTGTTCTTCTCAATTCATAGGGATACAGAGTTATAAGGCGGTAAATTATTGAGTTAAACAAGCGAGCTAGAGCTTTTCGCTGCGATAATAAGACATCTTCTGACAAAAGGGTGCAAGGATGCTTCAATCTCTGAACATACGAAGTTCTTAAATGTCAGTCGGTGTAAGCACTAGCAAGGTTAACTTCTAAAAACAACCGATATAGCTCGCATCCCAGTTCATCGAACAAAGGAGTTGATGAATAAAATATTGGTCAAACAAAATTCACTTGCAGCTGAACTTAACCAACATTACCAAAAGGAAATACTGGCAAGTCAGGGTTCGTTTTTTGATAGACGCTTTCGACTCAATGTCGAACACAATAACAAACCCTGGCATAGAAACAAAAATTTACATACCTTAACGGGCTCTTCAAGAACCATTGCTTCTTCACGCGCAATTCCTGTAATATATTACTACGAAAATATCATCGCCACACAAAAAGCGCCTAAAGTAACTGCCAAATTAGGCCTAATAACAGACGCATGCGTAGTGGGCTATGAAACTGCACCACCGCAGTAACCGCTCAGACGGAGAAGTACAGTAAGCTCGCGTTTTACGTGTGCGTTTGATTTACGCGAATTCGTAATAACGCGGGTATGAAATATGGGAAAAAATCGATTTACGCGTTAATTCGAATTTACGCGATCCGCCATAATTTGAAATACGCTCCGAACGCGATTCACGCAAATGACGCAGTGTTAAGTATTTTCATAGCGTATAATCTATAATTGACAAAAGAGTTAAATTAGTAACTAAAATAACTAAAATGAGCGATCATAAGTTAAGTCTACGCATAGACGCGTAGCAAGAGCTGGTATCCTAAACTAGAACCTGTACGGTAACTTACTTAACCGTAGAGTGCACTTGCACCCAAAGACAATAACAAGTGCGTAGCTCCGCCTACACCCAGACCGATAGATAATTTAGACAATCGATAAACATTAAATTAAAAACAGTCTGGTGTTTAAAGGGAAATAAAAAAGATTAAAACAATTATAACTGTTTTCATTATTAAAAGTTTAAAACAAGGGTTTATTTCAAGTCATAACAGCATTAAAAGCTTTAAAAGAAATAATTAATAGAATCTCTGCTGAAAGCAATAAACTAGCAAAATGGCGATAGCGCTAACTTCCTCACTCACCGAAAGCAGTTCACAACATTGATTTGAAAATGAGAAAAATTCTCTCTCTCTCTCTCTCTCTCTCTCTCCCTAGAATATAATAAGATCTTTATCATAAAAGGTTATAACACTTAATAAGAGTACAACAGAAGCTTTAAAATGTTAAATAACAACATAGCATACAATCTGAGAAGGCAACTTCCGCGACTGCGGAACGCTTGTTTGGCTTTTCAGTTAATTTAAATGGGATTAATTAATTCGATTTACGCGAATTCGATTTACGCGCCGTATAAAATCCCCTATCCTCGCGTAAAAAACGAGTGTACTGTATGGGAGATGGTATGAAAAACAGGGAATTTCTGGCATGATCTGGGCTCATTTGAGAATTGCCTTTAGTACTATTTGTGCTCTAATCTTTCTTTATATTCACCAACAACTGCTTATCGTTTAAACCAATAACCACTCAGACTTTTACGAAAGCCATTGTAACCAATCCTTCCCAACTATTTGACAACTTATAAAAATTCAATTTTATAACTCTTTCCGTTCAATTTTGGCATTCTGCTACGATTCAGCTTATTTGTTTTCCTTTCATTCATTAGTTTTATTCTAGTTTACTTACTCGGTTTTCATAAATTTTACTTATCGCTGATTACAATTCCTTGTTGTTCCTTTGTTGGTTGAAATGAAGACTCTTATATCTTATGTCTTATGTCTTATGTCTTATGTTTTATGCCTTATATCTTATGGCTTCTGTCTCATGTCATATGTATAATGGCTTATGTCTTGTGTCTTATGTCTTATGGCCTATGTCTTATGTCTTATGTCTTATGGCTTATGTCTTATGTCTAATGGCTTATGTCTTATATCTAATGGCCTATGTCTTATGTCTTGTGTCTAATGTCTTATGGCTTATGTCTTATGCCTAATGGCTTATGTCTTATGCCTAATGGCTTATGTCTTAAGCCTAATGGCTTATGGCTTATGTCTTATGTCTTATGGCTTATGTCTTGTGTCTTGTGTCCTTGTTTATCCTGAGATGGAAGGTAGGTAACGTTAAGTCATTTCCTTGATCCTTTCTCGTTCGCCTTCTTACCGAAACTGGATTAAACTCTTATTATGCATCAGTTTTTCCGCTATATTGAAGTCAACCAAAAGGAAAGCAACGAGAATCAATTAAGAACTTTCAAAACAATGTAACGAAAGTCACAGAATAACAGTGAACTGATGAGCGAATGTAGTGCCGTGGCGTAGTGGTTAAGCATGCGGACTCACAACACAGGGGTTGTCAGTTCGATTCCTCCATGTGTCACTTCTAAAACGCCATTGGTGAGGAAGGCAACGGGAAACAACCTCATGAATTGCACTTCCTAGAAAAAACTCAGAGCCCTGTCTCTGGTTTCCGCTCCCCTGGAAATAGAGTATGCGACGCAACAGACAGATGAACGAATGAAAAAGTTAAAAAGGCACGATATATTATAAGAACCAACGTAGGAATAAAGGAGTGACCGACAAAGAAATATGTGGATAGAGGCAGTGCATAACGAGCAGCTAAATGAGATGAAACAACAGGAACGAGCAGTTGATTCAATTTTCTGACTCTTCAGGACTGAGTAGAAACGTGTTCATTGTTTACAGTACATTTATTATTACAGTTCGTGAGGTATGTTGGCTAGCATCCAGAGTCACAATTAGCCTTTTAACGGCCCTGAGCCCATGCGACTTGGGGCTCATTTCACCATTGCGCCTCATGTCTGGTACGATGTAGCCCAGTGCAAGTTGTTTCATGGTCGATTCATCGGACTAAACCGGCTCCCCCACTCGGCCTCGGCGTTGCAAGCAGGATTGTGGGGACAACAAGCAGGACTAAAAACGGCACCTGCCAAAGGGCGGCCGAGCTCCCAGAGAGCCAACGGCCATCCCCTGCAGCCACCACTGGTGCCAACGTATTGACCCTGTCTTTCCTTGGAGCCCAAAAGTGGTGGTCAAGATTGACTCCTGCAGCTTGGGCAACGCTGGAGTCCATCTTCTCGCCCCGCCCAGGCTGGTACAATGAGAGGGAATGTCCTCATGAATTAACTCGGTAGAGTGGCAGTCTACGGGCTATAAGAAGTTATCAAATCGGAAAAAGGATGCAAGAAGAATGGCTTGCTTTATCAGCCCGTAAAAGGACTGTAAATAGCTGACTTCTTAAAATGTCTTCTATTTGCACTGCACAATCCCATGCAGATTTCGCAGCCGTCATCATCATGCAAGAAATTCATTTCAATTTGGCGTGGTACGAATCATTCAAAAATGACTCTCTTACATTTACTAAAATGCATCGATTCTCTCCTAAAAATTAACTATGACAGAATTATTCTCTTCGTAAACTTCATAAAACGGAAGGAAATGTAAAGTCTCCAAATTCCCTTTTTTTTAAATTTTGCAGGGCCCCGGTTTGCAGAAATTTTCTAAGGGTTTTCGGGCCCAAACCCAGTAGGCCCGTGGGTAAAGCCAGCTCTGATAGCACCAGCGAAAGAAATTTGAAATTATTTGGACATGAGG